>JARHVA010001466.1:2022500-2125000 GCA_037957365.1 Torreya grandis
TTGATGGTCTATGGTTGGTGTGGAAAATCAATTGGATTATGTTCTCCCTCCCCTCAACAGTACTTTACTAGTGACCACTCAAGATTACTTATGTATATTATGAGTTCATTGGGACTTGCATGCTCTATGTAGCTTTGTATCATTATAATTTATTATTAAGACATGTATTATGTTGAAACTATAATTTTTATTCATATATACCATTATAAAAATTAGCTATATTATAATATTTGTTGTGTTTGAATTTATAATAATACATTTATGAAATAAATATAGTTTTCATTTATATGTTCAACATTGTACTTGATCTTGATTTTGATATTGAAACTATGACCATTAGATAAATAGATTAATTATAGATATTTTATGATTTGTCGAAAACTAATGTATTTATTTAAAGATCACTAAATATTTATTTCATCATGATAGAATCTATTTATTGAATTATTGTAATTATTTAAAAAAATATTTACCCTATTCTAATAAAACCCAGTGGGGTTGTTGCATTGTGGTATCAAGGCTGAGGCTCAAACTCTAAGAATTAATCATTCCACTAAGGTAAATGTATTCTCTTATTAATTAGGAATAAAAATAGTGTGAACTAGACCTAGAGGTGAGGGTTATTAAAACACCAACCCTCCAGTGGATCCAAATCAATTCACTGTTGAGCAAGCTATAAAGTTGGATCAAATCTTCACAGCCATGCATGAAACTAGGGACCAAATCATGGACCTATATCAGGAAGTGCATGGGTAGGTTGAGGAGAATGTTTCAAAAGAACCTAAAGATCATCTTGTTGAGTAGGAAAATCCTCAAGAGCAGAGGCATGAGGAAATTCCATAAGATGTAAGAGCTTGAGTAATTATAAAGTTGGCATAGGATATAGAAAAGGTGAATTCACCCAAGTTTGATGGATCATTTTGGGAAATGGAGTTAAAGTGTGGATAAAAAACATGGAAAATATTTTGAGATTTAAAATTAATCTAAAGTCACCAAAGTGGTTTGGGGAACATATCAGCTTGCTGGTGAAGTAACAACTTGATGGGTTAACAAGAAGCTCAAAATGAACTTTGACTCTACCACCACCACTTGAGATCAATTCATGACATTGTTTAGGTCACGATGACTTCCTCATCTATATTTTGATCAAAAGATAATGGATTTTTAGAACCTTAAACAAAGAGACCTTTTTATGAATGAAAACTAGGATCAATTTACTAAAATCCTAAAGTATGTACCTCAATATCAGATGGATGAGAGGTTTCAAATCAAGAAATTTATTATGGAATTAAAACCCCAATTTGGTTGTGAGTTGGATGTGCATGGGACATCTACCATAGATTAGGTATTTAATAAGGTGGTTAAATAGGAGAAGCTAAAATATCTTGCTCAAGTCAGATATGAGTTTAATAAAAAGTTTGGAGGTTCTAAAATGACTTTCAAAAAGAAGAATTGGAAGAGGAGTGGAAAATCCAAGAGTCAATTTAAGAGCCAATATGATAATTTCAATAGTATCTTATGAAATGGGAAACTTGGAAATTGTTTCAAAGGAGGTTTCAAGAGAAACAAATAGTCTGATCAAAGAGGACCACCTAGAGGTTGTTTCATATGTGTAGGTGATAATTATGCTCAATAGTATACTCAAGGTAAATCATATGGAAAGAAAAAAGGTTCTGATTGAAAACATGAAACTTTTCAATAAAGGATTAATGCAACTATTGACAATCATCAAGATGAATTCCAAACTTCTCACATTTAACTAATAGGTATTTTGTTTGATTATTCAATTTCTATTTTGATTGGCATTAGGGATATTGAATGTTTTATTGATCCTTGAATGCTTAATAAGTTGTCTAAAACATTTGGGTTTATGGAAAATGCATGGTCAGTACAATATGGGAATGAGTTAAAGGTTAAGGTTGGCAAGTGTCTAATGGAAGCTGAGATCAACTTACCTAAATTCATTATAATAGTGGATCTATATGATGCACCACTAGGGTCATATGATGTAATCCTATGAGTTAATTGGGTTGAGGAGCATAAAGATAAGTTTGATTTATATCTAAAGAAGGTAGAGTGTCAAGATGATTTTGGAAATTAGACAACTTCATGATGATAAAAGAGAGTTGACACTCAGGGAAATTTCTACAATTAAACTCAATAAGGCTCATAAGAAAGGATGACAAGCATTTATTATTAAAATAAATGAGATGGAGGAATCTAATCAACCATCCGTCAAGGATTTTCCTTTTCTTAGGAACTTTCAAGATGTGTTTACAAAGAAATTACCTAGATTACCACCCAAACATGAGTTTGATTTCTTGATTGACATCATACCTAGATTTGAACCATAGTCTAAGGCACCTTATATGATAATAATTACTAAATCAATTGAGTTAAAGGGTCAAATTTAGGAGTTGTTATCAAAAGGTTTGATTCAACCAAATGTGTCACCATGGGTGCACCAATGGTGTTTGTCAAGAAGAAGGATGGTACTCTATACCTTTATATTGATTAAAGGATTTTGAACAAGGTAACAATCAAGAATAGGTAATTGTTACCTTGCATTGATGATATTTTTGATGAGATGCAAGGGGAAATAGTATTTTATAAGATTGATCTTAGATTAAGGTATCCAAGATGAGGATATTCCTAAAATAGTGTTCAAAACTTGGTATGGGCACTAAGAGTTCATAGTGTTACCTTTTAGGTTAACAAATGCTCCAATAGAATTTATGAATCTCATGAATAGTCTGTTTAGGGATTATCTCAACCACTTTGTATTGGTTTTTTTGGATGACATCCTCATATTTTCTAATTATGGGGAAGAACATCTTTAACATCTATAATTATTTTTTCAGTTGTTTTGGAAGTACAAATTGTATGGAAAGTTATCTAATTATGTATTTTTTCATAGAAAGTGTAATATTTGGGACACATTATCTCCACATGTGGAATTTTAGTGGATCTAATGAAGATAATATTCATAATGGAATGACCAACACCTTAAAATGTGCACAAGGTGAGGAGTTTTATTGAATTTATGGGTTATTAAAGCAAATTTGTTCCAAATTTCTCAAAAATAGCTAACCTAATCACCTCTCTTTAGTAGAAGAATCAATTTTTTGTTTGGTCAGATAAGTGTGAAAAAGCCTTTTAGGAGCTAAAAATGAGGCTTACTTTGGTACCTATTCTAAGTATTCCCAATCCTAATGGTCAATTATTAGTAATCATAGATGCATCAGGGGATGAACTTGGAGGATTTTTTATGCAAGATGGTTTACTTGTAGCATACAAGTCCTAAAAAACTAAGACTTATGAGGAGAATTATGCCCCTCATGACTTGTAACTTACTGCAATAGTACATGCCTTTCAATTTTGGAGGCATTATTTATTGGGAAAACCATTTGAGCTCAAGAATGACAACTTGGGACTCAATTATATCTTGACCCAACTAAATTTGAATGCACATCAGAGATGTTGGTTGTAACTCTTATATGATTATGATTTTGATATTAAATATCTCAAGGGAAAATAAAATAGATTTATAGATACCTTAAGTCAGAGAAGGTACATAATAACCTCAGATACTATTAGGAGTACTTTATATAATCAAGTAATTAAATTCTCCTCTAGTGATGAATTCTTTGATTAGGTTAGGAAAATATTATTAGAGAATACTCAAAATCCCAAGTATAAAGGATTCAAGTTGGAGAGTAATAGTCTTTTGAGGAATAATGGTAAGATGTATGTGCATGATAGAGAGAATATGAGTAACATGGTGCTAAAAGAATTTCAAAATTCCCTATATTCAAGACATCCTAGAGTAATTAAGCTCATGGTTGAACTAAGACCCTTTTATTTTTGAAAAGGGATAAAAAAGGATGTAATGGATTTTTTGTCTCATTTTTTGGAATGTCAGCATGTAAAGTATGAGTATGTGCATTTGAAAATATTTTTATATCCTCTTGATATACCATAATGGAAGTGGTATGTTATTAGTATGGACTTTGTCCAAGGGTTATTTTTATCATGGAACTAACATGATATGATCTTGGTGGTAGTTGAAAAACTAACCAAGGCAGCTCACTTCATACTAAGAAAATTGATAGATGATTCACCTATGCTTGCAAATAGATTCATAAAAGAGGTGTACTAATTGCATGGATTTCTAGAAAGTTGATTGAGATCTAAGAATGAATTCTATATTCTGGTTAACTTTGAATTTAGCTTTGGGTATGTGGTTAAATTTAAGTATAACATATCACCCAAAAATAGATGGACAAATAGATAGGGTTAACCAAGTTTTAGAAGATATCCTTCAAATGTATTGCATGGATCAACAATACAAGTGAAAGGGGTGCCTTCCATTGGCTGAGTTTCATTAAAAAAACTTATATCAATCAGTGTTTAAAATGGCTTCATTTGATGTATTATATGTAAGTAGGTATAGAACACCAATAAATTGGGATAGATTGGAAGACATGGTAGTCTTTGGACATGAAATGCTTGTGGAAATGAAAGACCAAGTTAGAGAAATGAACCAAAGGTTGGCTAAGGCCAATGATAGATAGAAAATTTATGTTGATCTAAAAAGAATAATAACGTAGTTTTATGTTGGTGATAAAGTATTTCTATAGTTTAAGCCTCAAAAAAGCTTGATTAAGTTTGGGATATTAGCAAAAATTTCGCCTAGATATGTGGGACCTTTCAATGTTTTGAAAGTAATCAATCTTGTAGCATACATGATTGCTTTTCCTCCAGATCTAGCTCTTTTACATATTTTTTTCCATGTGTCCTATCTTAAAAAATATGTTGTTGATCCATCACATGTTTTATATTGGAATGATTTATAGTTTTTGGATCCTGAGGTAGTCATAGTAAAATCATTCATAATAATTGACACTCGTAAACTCAGTTTGTGCAATATAAAAGTGTCATAGTGCAAGGTCTAGTGGGGCCAATATTTTGAAGATAGTGCCACTTGGGAGGATTGTGATGAGTTTTACATAATGTTTTGACATTTGTTTACTTAATATGTTGTTGGATATTGATTTATTTTTGTTGAATAATGTTTAATTTTAGAAATTATGTTGGAATAAGTGTAATTAGGATGATGACCAATTTTAGGGGGAAGGATGTCACATCTTGATTCTTCTCTAGACTTAATAATCTATTTATTAGTAGATTTTATGGGTTATTATTTGACTAATTATTGTTTGGTTAAGCTAGATTTCATATGTTGATTTATAGATAGTTATATGTAGCTTATTTACATGATTATCAACTAGTTGAGTTAGTTATACTTATGTGTTAGGTACATAATCATCATGTTTATTTAATTCATTATAACAGTATATTATGGATTTTATATTGTTTTGGGATAAATAACTTAATTTTTATGAGGTGGATGTAGGATAGATCCATCCCTTAAGTTGTTATAGATGGAGGGAATCATCAGAGAGGGTGCCATAGACAGAGGCATTGGGGGATGATAGAATGAGAATTAAAAAACTGCACACACCACAAATAGATAATATGATTTTATATTCATTGCTTGATTTAATACCTGATAGTTGATTTTAAATGTGATCTTGATTGATGCTTTTGAAATTATTGATGCTCCTATTGATCTAGTTGTGTGTTACATTTATATTGTCATACTTAGCTTATCACATGTAATGATGTTGTTATAATTAGTAATGGGAATCCATGTATATCTTTAGTATGTCATGCTATTATCTTAGGATATAATTAAATGTTTTATGATAGTATCTTATTTTAAAATACCTTACTAAGGGAACATAAGTAATTGTGTGATAGTTAATTATTAAAATATATTTAGCATGATATTTATTTTTGACAAATTGTTAGTTGATTAATAACTAAATACTAATATCCTACTAAGCCCATGTTATTATAATTTGGCATGATCTTGTATTATCTCACTGATAATGGATTTATTATTTGAATGACCTTGTACTAAGTCATTGTTAATATTCATAAGGTTTAGATTATTATTATTGTTAAGTCAATGATTATAGATTAATTAATTAATGGATTATTTTGAAATCATTATTAATGATAATAGGAATAATGTATAAAGGTTTGTTATACTCTTGATTATGTTTAGAATGTTCAAGATTAGGGTTTATTTAGATAGGAATTGAGTTGAGTTATCATGTCATTATGCTAAATAAAGGTTTAATTTTGGTTTTTACATGGAGAAACATTTATTTCTAATTAGTATGTTATGAGTTAGTTTTCCATGCAAAGTTTTTTTTTGATAAAATCATAATGAGCACAAGAAAGTATGGCATAGAAGGTGGAGAAATATGTTAGCATGAAATAAGAATGAAAGAAGATAATATGGGATGAGGAGATATTGAGAAGGACATGACACATGACTACTGATAGAAGAGAAATTAAGGGTTCAAAGAAATTAGGAGGAAAATTATTGCTAGTTGCCATTATAGTGATCTTCACTACCAGGTCAGTTATATTGATTAAATTCATATGCGTTTAGTATCAGTTTAAAAAATGGAATTTTTATGGGTTAAGGGTTTTCATTTTATTATTTTCAAATGTGTAAAAACTAGGGTCATATGCCTAATACTATGGATGGCTCAACCATCCATAGAACTAGGCATGTGAATTAATAACCCTAATTCAAAAGGCCATGGTCATGAACTTAATATATAATACTGATATATTAATGAAGTAAAATTACTATGTATTATTTGATATGAGTTTATAACCCTAGGGAAATATAAAAGGGTAAAATTATTCTAATAGGTGAATTAATCCTTTTACACTCTATATAGACTATGCTTTGTATGTTCAATATGATGTCAAACCCTTCTATTCAATTTATGAACATATATGTTGGGTCAAGTTATCAACACAACTAGATTTTGGGGGTTAAACTCAATCTTTTAAAATTTTAATGAAATAGTTCTTTTCTTATATAAGTTAATGCAATGGGTTGTTTTTTTAAAACGAGTTATTATTTTGTAATATTTAACCCATATAATGTACAATTATGTACATAGGGTTATAATGAACAATCCCAGGTAGATATAACACAAGTTGTTTTAATTATTTTATGAGCCTATATAAAGGAATAACTTAAAATGTATAAATATACTTGGGAATATACATATAATCTAAAGGTATGAGTAAAATATTATATGACCTATAGATATGCATAGGTTGATGTATATAGATACCTAGACCATGTGCAAGTTATAGTTTCTATTTACATATATAAATGTGTTTATATTATGTAAAACCAAAATATATATTGTATTATTAAATGGTTATAAGATGAGGATAATTTTTTTTAAGTATTATTGTGTTATTATGAGGAAGGGTAGAGTTTCATGTAAATACTAAGGCTAAGCATTTTGGTTTGATATACTTTTATATATGATACTTGTAAGCCTTTAATAGAGTAGTATACTCATATTCAGATACATTAGTATATAGTTGGTTATGTTAATATAAGAGTGTTAGTATTTTTAATATACCTTTCCTATATCAAAATCTATATACATAGACATGACTAACTTGGTACATGACATTGCGATTTTGGTTATTAAGGAAAAGGTTTGTTAGGCTTATTAATAAATATCAAAGCCAAAACATTTTAGTTAATCTATGTCTGTAACTAGAAATGGAAATTAATACTTTGATATGTGCTTTTATATGTATATCAACAATATATGATAATCTTAAATCATGGAAAACATACTTGGTTATTTAGAGTATACTGTGTACAAACATGCATATATGGTCTATACAACAATTTGTATATAAGTTTATGAGATTATTTAAGTTAACAAATCTAAATTCAAAATGTATCTGAGTGTTGGATTATGTTTATAAATATATGGAATAATTAGGATTTTTGAATTTAATACAAATTTAGATTATGCATAACACACACACACACACACACACACACACACACACACACACACACACACACACACACACACACACACACACACACACACACACACACACACACACACACATGTATGTTTATATTCTAATTCTATGTTTAAGCACTTGATGGATATAATAAATATATATGGGTGCATTTTTTCACTTGATTTATAAAGGCTAAGTTAAATGTGTGTATTAGTAGAGGGAACTTCTACATAAGTGGTATTTAAGAATTAATACAAAACATATTAAGTTTTGTTAGTATTTGGTTAGCTTATTGATGTATTCATGAGATATGAAATAAAGTGATAAGATGTTGATTAATTTTACAAGGATGAATGACATAATATTTATGTTTCTGGTTAATATTATAGTAACTTGATGTCTTGATCAATAATCTCTCTCAGATGGTTCATTTTTTTTTATGACTATTTTGAAATCTATGTATCTAATTTTATTATGGAATGTATATAAATTAGATGTTTGAATTTATCACATTTAATTTTATGGATTAAATGAATGCATATGATATTTCCTTGCTTAGTAAATATAATATCTTCTAGTAGAGAAAACTCATTAGAAATCTATTGGTTTTTATATTTTAAATATATAAACTAAATCTCATATTAATGACCCTAAATAAGTAAGTGAGATGGATTACACTTGCTTAATTAGTGTCACTAATACACAGATAAGGTGTAATCCAATTGAGTGGTGTGTATGAAATTAATTGATCCTTGAGATCGATAATTATATGAAAATTTTGGCCAAAGTAGTGTTTATAGTCAAACATTGTCATTTATTCTATTCAATTTAGTTTACATGTTTTGTAAGATATCATATTAGAATAGGTTTTATTTATGATATAATCATGTATATGTTATCTTATATTACATGGGTTCTATTTGTCACTCTTGATTTATGCACTGCCATTATCTACCCATCTATTAATGGAGGAACATTCCCTAGTTGGGAGATTGTGTGGGAGATCGATGGTCTGTGGTTGGTGTGGAAAAGCACTCAGATGATGTTCTCCCTCCCCTCAGTAGTAATTCAATAGTGACTACACTCAAGATTACTTATGGATATTATGAGTTCATTAGGACTCACATGATCTATGGAGCTTTGTATCATTCTACTTTATTATTAAGACATGTATTATGCTAAAACTATACTTTTCATTCATATGTACCATTACAATAGTTAGCTATAATATTGTATCATCTGTGGTTGAATTTTTAATATTATATTTATGAAATAAATATAGTTTTCATTTTTTTATTCAACATTATACTTGATCTCAATTTTGATATTAAAATTGTGATAATTAGCTAAATAGATTAGTTATAAACCTTTTATGGTTAGCTAAAAACTAATGTATTTAGTTAAAGATCACTGAATGTTGGTTTCATTGTGAGAGAATCTATTTATTGAATTTGTGTAATTGTTTACAAAAAATTACCCTATTCTATTAAACCCAGTGGGGTTGTTGCACTTTACGTGTTTTTAGGGATATAAAGAATTGGGAGAAAATGCAAGCTTTGAGTGCAAAATAAAATCTTTGGGAGTGTTTGATGGATCTAAATGTGTTGATTTAGGTCTATTATGATTAAGAGAATCCTTCCATGGAGAGATAATTCACTCAATAAGATGAATTCAAGTTATGAAGGTCTCAATCAAGGAGAGGCATAGTAGACAAATGAGATTTAAGACACCTAAGGAGTTGTTTGATGATTGCAACTAAAATGTCAATATAAGGGAGTTTTAAAATGCATGATTGGTGTCAAAGAGGAAGTTTGAGGGTAGTTCATATTGATTTATTTATGAATAAACCCATTTTTCACACTTCACATATCAAAGAGGAGTTTCTAGGACTGTTATACAATTTCTTTATTATTTTTAATGAGTTCTTAGATGAGAAACCCTTATCAATTTATCTTTACCATGCCTCTTCTTTCTCTCTCTCTCTCTCTCTCTCTATATATATATATATATATATATATATATATATATATATATATATGTGCTACCTCTTTTGGCATTGTAACACATCAACATATTGGTATGGTGAAGCCCTACTGAATTGAATACTAATTTTCCTTTGGAATAAATATTCAAACTAGTTTTATCTTGAACAAGTCTTGAATAAGTGTATGAAGTATTTTTGATTTTAGTGATAGTTCTCTTTCCTTGCATTCATCTATCCTTTTTATGATTTGTGTGAGAAATCTACTTTCTAGTAGGTCATATAATGTGTAGATGGAAGCGTGGTGTGATTTTAAGTGTAAGGAGGATTATTAGTGACCATTATTAGGCCTATTAGTCATCCAATTTGAAAACTATATTGCATTTTACCTTAATATTGAAACATTTTGTTAGGAAACCTTAGATTTTGAGATCAATTTTATAGTTGTTTTCCAATAGTGCAGGTTCAAGTAAGTTGTGGAGTTTAAATTTGTGCATCAGCTCCATTACAGTAGTTTTAAATCTCATTTTATCCCTTTTTATTCAAATAAAGTAGGTTAGTGATTATTTTTAGGTGTTATACATGGGAACTAGCCCATAATCTATAGATTCACCTCTTATAATTATTACCCATAACATATGAGGTATTTCCATGTTATTCCAAATTTGAGGAGGCTTGAGTATCCCTCCTTGGGGTGAAAATTTGGGTAATAATGGTTAGGATTATAAAAAGGTTGTGTTAATACATTGTTTATTATTTTTCCTTACTATTACTATTAAAGTTGGGTTATATTCATATGATGTCATTATGGTTAATACCTTAAGGTTACCTAGAGTAATATGTATTGTTATGATTGAATAATTATATTATAATTATAATCATTTGGGTATTTTACTAAATTTAAACAATTATCAAGTTGATTACCATTGTCCTTATATTTTGGTATCATATGGTTTGTTTAATAGGGGTTTATTACAACCTTCAAGATTATGAGATTTAATTGACTCATGGTCACCAACACATGATGATTATCATGTATTATTTTGATTATGTCAAGGTTACTATTATTGGTTCCTTGATAAATTAGATAATTTTATTAATATTTATTTAGAATTGATTATCATACTATTTATGTTGATATTATTAGTGCATCAATTTTATTAGTCACTCTTTCCATTTAGGATTTTGGTCTTGACCCATCATGAGTTATAGGTAATTTTGACCCTATTTGGGATTAAAGGACCCTAACCATATTGGTTTTATTAATCATGATGATTACCATAGATAAGGATGTTATTAAATGGTTAGATTAAATATGTTTTAAAGATTTTGATTAGGCCAAACAAAGATTCATTTTAATTGATCCTTTTAACAAGTGGAAAAATGAAATTATTAGAGGCAACTGGCATGTGCACCTACCAACCACAAGGGCCTTCCACCAAGTTAATTTAAAGGAGGTATGAAATGGTAGATTAAAAGGGGGTATTTTGGGTTTGGTGTGACAAGTGGGGAAAACTTTGTAGATCCTGAAAAGTGTTAAATAAAAGATAGTGTGTATTGATACATGAAAGTGTATCATAGGGTTTACATAGTGTTAAGAAACACTTCTCATTATAGATTCAAATAATCCATTACATAAGTTGTTGGTTTTGATATTCCTAATATCTATGGTGGAGTAGTTGCTAACCTATATAACTATTCACAAAATGAAATGTAAGTGGTTTTTGGAACAACTATGGTCTTGAACCTTATTTATGAAATATGAAAGTAATATAAACTAAGTGAATTATGAT
Organism: Torreya grandis; assembly: GCA_037957365.1. NCBI lineage: Eukaryota > Viridiplantae > Streptophyta > Pinopsida > Cupressales > Taxaceae > Torreya > Torreya grandis. Next base: position 2,034,210 of record JARHVA010001466.1, read on the forward strand.
CAAAACCTAAATCCTAAAACCTAATATATCATGAATATTTACAATGAAAAATAAACTACACTGAATTGATGAAAAGAAAGACCAAATAAGAAGGGTAGGGAAGAAAGAAGGTGAATATTATTGATCTTCACTCCATACATTATGATAAAGCTTGAATTTCATCAAAGACATGAACTCAAACCAATATATGACATGAAATATCCAATATCATAGATCATATCATATACTAGGAAAATGTATAAGGATAGTTGAAAAAATGCAAATAAGAAACTAGATTTAATTTAAAGATTTACTTCCACAAGAAAATTGCATAAGCAATCTTCAAGAAAAGAAAAACTAAAATGAATCTAAAATATTTCAATCAACCTATAATAAGCTAAAATTGAAATCTTTTCATTAAGATATGCACATATAGAATTCATATAAACAATTCAAATTTAAAATTCAAACCAGATACTTGAGGAAGCAACCATGATGATAATCACACAAATAAATATGAGACAATCTTTACAAAATTCCCTTGCTTGCATTACTTGCTCCAAATTTAAAAAATAGTTTTTTTCTCTAAAAACCTCCTCCCTTTACAAATTACAATACCCCCTTTTATAGAAGACCTTGAGGTATGCCTATTAGTCACTATCAAATGATAATTAGCCAAGTGTCAAGGAAAGATGTCTTTCTACAACATTATAGAATCAAACACTTCAAAAGTGAACTAACCCATAAGCAATGTGCATTACAAATTGCACATGATTTTACAAAATAGAATATTCCATTTTCAAGTGATCTACATTTTCCTATACAAAAGAATATTCTAAGTCAACATAATTGACTTCGAGATGCTAATTGTTGCTTTTGCTCTAGGATCTTCATTGCTCTGTCATGTTGCTCACCAATTATCCTAAGGTTGATAATTATCTCTATGAATAATTATTCTTCTTACCATGTCAAGTCTTTTAATTCATTTTTATCTATTTCTAAGGCTTCCTTAATGATTCTAGCATCACCTATATTTTCCTCTACTGATAAAATCATATCAAATATTCATTTATTGTCTACCCCAATGGTACCCTGGCTTTTATTCTTCACCTCTTACATGAATTGAGTAGCCCTATGTGTAAATTCCTCATTAGTTATTGAGCCAATAGGAATAATCATGGTTGCATCCTTGATTAATCTCCCTAGTATATGCATCATTCTATTCTCTAATTGCTTGAAGTTATTAAATAAATTTTCCATAGCCTTAGACCATTTATTCATGTCCTTGATCTTTTATATAAAGTTTATCATAGCCATACTTAAATGAGACAAGGTAACTATTTTAAATTCAATAATTTGGTCCTCTATCAATATATTGATCAATTCCTTTGCCTTATTATATGAACACTACCATTTATTCTCTTAGTTCATAGCCATAGTCCTTTGTTTGCTCACCACATCTTGCTTAGACCTTATTAACTTCAGAGAGTTGAATATATCATACATAGTGGCTTAAAACTTATTGACCATATCCCCTATAATAGATAGTATGGACTACTCTTCTAGGTTCTTCTTTTTTTAGTTTAGCCCTTTAATAATAACTTTTAACATTTCTGATTATGATTTTGATAATTCTAGGACATCTTCTTCAAATATAGGATCTTAACATAGCTCCTATCCTTTCTTCTCAGTAAAATGAGTTAAAGGTTATACCTTTTGATAGAGAATATCTTCACCACCTTCCATGGGTCACTCTTTGCAAACTAGTAGTACCTAGGTCAAACCTAACCCTAATTAATAATTGGCCTATATGTAGAACTAGGGCATCTACTTGTGATTGGACTACTAATTAATTTATATTAGCCAATATCCTTTCCTCTTCTTCTTTCAAAGAAATAATCCAAGGTTTCAATTTTTTCTATATAGGGATGTTAGTATATTTCACCATAGCCCATAGATGATGAATAGTAGGAAGCTTTTCTAACCATGGTTCATAAATGAACCACTTAGGAATAGGTGGCCCATATAATATGTTGTCCTCACTAAAAAATTTGACCTCACTCAAAGGAGGAGTGATAATCACTTTATGTTTATTAGCTTTTGAGACAATGACAATCTTAGCTTTCCTTTATGAGTGTCAATAACCATCAAGTCTAATGAATTTCCATTATCCTATTTGACCTCTTTATCCTCTGCATCTGAATCTAACTCATACATCATAGATAACATTCTAAGTGCATCTTCAACATATTCATCACAATCCAATGCTTTCATATGATCTTTGTACTGAGGTAGATCTTGCTATGCTATTTTTGAAGTTATAAGAACTTATGAACTAGAATCAATTTCATTTGGTATTTTATCTATTTTTAATTCTACCATGAAAAGCTTAAAGGAACTAACATTGATCAAATGATACTACCTTGGGCCTAATTGCCATGTATCCTCCATTTTCTAATCCTTATTCAATCTAGACTCATGCATTATGTTGTGCTCTTTTAATCTCGTAGTTACTTCAAATTAGGATGATGCTTCAATGTATATAAGGTCAAATGCACTAGGTTCATACTCATATGCTGCATTCAAAATACCCTTGATATTAAAATGTTTTTTAACCCTCCCATAAGGGTCACATTGTCTAAAATCATAAATTTATAAATTGAAAGATAGTTTATGCTTTGAGGAAGCTTGAATGTGATCCCACTATCTAAAAGTGGTCTTGCCAATTATCATAGTAAAACTGAGCAAGAATCCCTTTCTCTTGGTTTTACAAATTCCATCTATCCCATGGAACAATTGGTAGGCTACTTCTTATTCTGCTAATTTATTAAGTACATGAATTGATAATTTGAGAGGAGCATTTTATGTTCCTTAAATCCTTATGATTATGTAATCAAGATATAATTATATGTCCCCCATTAATTCAATAGATTTCTTGATAAATGGGTTTACTCTCACCATAGAAATACCATTTATAGCTTCACTTAATGTAGGGTAAACACAATCATAAATAAACTAGATGTGGTCTCTATACTTATAGATGTGTAACTTTGAATAGTACTAGGATATAGTCTAGGTGCCATTTGGATACCATTCTCTTTGATTTTTAATCTTGGTGGTTATGCATAGGGCATCCAATAGATAGGACATCATGTAAAAATCAATACTCTTATTATTCTTGATTGAATATATTTGTCTACTTAGGGAGATGATAATTATCTCTCCTAATAGAGGAACCATTACCTTTTCAATGATAAAATACACCATAGGTACCCACATTGGCTATATATATGCTATAGTTGCACACCCATACAACATGTTCAGCATGGTCATGACCATCCTAACTTCAAGTCTAAATTGGTTGATGGGTATGTTCTTAGTAGTATCCATAATAACCTGGTTACCTACTTCCAACCACATAGTTAAGGTATCTAACATGTTATGATTCTCATCCCATGAATTAATGGAGGTTATGTTAATCTAGGAATTGAGAAATTTGTAGTAAGACTCAAAGTCAATTGGGGATATGTAAGTAATTTTCTTTAGATTATGTTCATTAATCAACATACCCTTATCTATTTTAGCTTCTTTAAAAAAATTTAACTACAACATAGTGTAGACCAATCATTTGAATGGCCACAATGTTGTCATAGAGTTTATTTTTTGGGATGATCTTCTCTTCTTCCTTGGTGATAAATTTTTGGTTCTCAATTATCGAAAATAGCTTAGAGAAATTATTTTCCCCTATGTTCAAAGAAGCAATTACCAATTATGTGTCCCTAAAAACTTGACCTTCGACATTTGATGATAAATATAGTTCAAAATCTTGCTTTGAAACATGTTTATGGGTTACCATTAATATAATCCCAATCAAATTAAGCTTTTTAAAGTGATAATATAACCCTCTCAGCTCAACTCAACAAATTAAGGGATAATGTAGTGCTTTTCATATGTTTTTTTAGGGATTTTGAAGGTTCACATGGGACTTTAATCATAGAAATATATTTCAAAATGTGGGATTTGGTGACATAGATTTTATTTATATTTCACATTTATACCTTTTTCATACTTGGGTCCATAAGTTCTTCTAGCATGACATGTTTTGCCTATGTGGCACTACCATGTCATGTTGTTCATTTATTTAAAATGTGACCATTGTCATTTTTGGACACATATAATTTCATGTCTTCTGAAACTTGATCCAATTCATATCATTAATCTCATTTGGATTCTTTTATCTTTGACTTCATCATAGTCCATTGATCCTCCTTCCAAATTTTTGAGATTTCACCACTTGGTAGCTCCATAGGCTCTCTATGTGCTTTGCAAATAGTTCCCTTCACTTGAATGCTCTTGTTCCACATAGAATCTTCTTGTGAAATCTAGGATTTTGAAATGTTGAATTACCTCACATCATTTATTTTTTGGATGTTTAATTCATGATCAAATGTAGACCATTGATTATATGGCTTATTTACAAGATCAAGCACAAGGCATTGATCTGCTTGATCACTCATCAAGATTATGACACTTATCACTCTTGTGTTTTATTTTCTAATCCTTTTACACCTTGATTATATTCTCATTGTTAGATCTTAATTACACTATTAATGTGTACCATCAATATTTAAATTTGAATTATTGACTCCAATTTTCCATGCATATCAATGATCGAGATTTGTACATAGGAATGTGTACCATCAATATTTGATTTGGGGTAACTTTGACATTTTGACTTAGGATAAAATTCATGTATCATTGATTTTAACTTCAAGATCTTGATATTTTACCCACTATATTTAATCTATTCTTGTGAATAATTAAAATCAATAAAGTAAGGGTTTAGGTACATAGAGACTTAGGATACATTATAGACTAAAGTTTTAGTCGTATTATTAAAAATGATTAAAAATTAGGATACAATTTAAACTGGTCTAAAATATAATAAAATTATCTCATGTAAATATGAGTGCATTTCAAAATAAAAATCAGGCTAAAATATTTGGAGCAAGGTTTTAATTTCCATTTAAACATGGATTTAATCAATTGACTAAAGATCAAAGGTTGGAAAAAGGGTAAAATGGATCATTGAAGCATAAACCATGAATAAATACTCATCTTAATGAGTATCTATTAAACCTAAAACATGGAAACATATGACTCAAATGTTAGTAACATCAAATAAAGTCAAAGAAATCTTATGAACTAACATGTAAATGAAAGCTAAAGAAAAACATGATATTCAATAGTGTACTTTGATCAAGTTTGATGAAACTTATAGCACAATTTGTAAAATTAAACAAGGGTCCTTATTTTTCATAAATGTGGGTATGTTGACCTCAACAAATGGTGACTTCTAGGAGAAACCTTGAAAAATGTTAGAACTCAAATACTTTTGGTTTAAACTGATAAAAAGACCAATAATTCTAAATGATCAAGTACCATTATTAAGATCAATTCATGATTAAAACAAATTTTACATATGAAAAATTAGATTTAAACATAAAAAATTAGTCATGTTGTGTGTGTGCTTTGATTCATTCACTAATTACCATGGGATTTAGAGAATAACTTCCATATTTCATGACCTTAATCACTAACATAGGATTGTAGCATATTTAGATATTCATTATGAATCATGATTTATGAAAAGGGAAGGCTTGGGCATTGATTTTTTGCCAACTAGGCATCTATATCCCCAATAGAGATACATTTGGCTCAACTATAGGCCTTGTTTCACTACCAGCTAGGCATCTATAACCCCAGTGGAGGTTACCATAATCACCCTTGTTAAGAAAGATTTTATATTTTCAACAAGGATCTTGTTCTTATATTTTTCAAATATATTTATCTTTTCAACAAAGGTTGGGAACTGTAATTAGCCATGTTTTAAGGATTTCTTCAAATGTTTGATTTTCAAACAATTATCTTTGGTTATAAACTCCATCCCATGTAATAATATTCTTTAAGTGATAACATGACTTTGATTTAATAATTTAAAATTTCACTCAATAATATGCAATCCTTATTAGAATCAAACTTTGATTAGAATAAGGTTTAATATTTTCAAAGAACAATTAATCTAGACATCAATCTTCACCGATTTCTCAAAATCACAACATTAAGCTCAAAATTTCCAAAATCCATAATAAACCAATGTTTAAAATTCATACCTACATTCTTGATTTGAGAAGTTCCTTTTGAGGATTTGTATGGATTGGTTCTTGAAAACTTGTCTTGAAAAGACTTATTGAAAGTAGAGAATAAATTAAAGAAAATAAACACAAAAAAAAAAGACAAGTAAATAAATATTTAAAAACACTATTAACAAACCAGGAACAAGAATAAAACTAATCTAAGCATACCTACACTAAGTCTAACTAATCTTACAAGTTAATCCATAAATACTTGAGGTGGAATAATAGAAACGTAATGCTTGAGGTATTTCTTATTAGTTGGCAAAGTGAAATCTACTACCTACAAGTCTTTGAGCTTGACGGTGTTATCTCCCAATGTTTTAGTAATTTGATAAGGGCCAATCCACAAAGGAATGAATTTCCCATGTTTTCCTTTTGGTTTTGGGGCTTTGTCCCATACCATAGGAGAAGTAGGTCTTTATGCCTAAACACCTTGATCTTTAAATTCTTGTCAAACCATATTTTAACTATGGTCTAATGTTTTCTAAAATTGGAAAATTATTCTCCCCTTGCATCTTCAATTTGAATGATTTCAAACAACCTTGAATTATCATACTCTTGATCTTCTTCCATATATTCTTGCATGAACTTGCAGGTTGGCAACTTGAGATTAATTGGAAATATTGTTTTTTGACCATATACTAATAGAAATGGTGATGCTTTTAGATATTGTTTCACTAGTTATATCTATCCAAAGAGAATACTTAAGTAATTTATGCCATTTTTTGGGTTCTTGAGTTATAAACTTGTTAAGGTGTGGAGCCTAAAAGCTTCACCAAGTGAGCAGATTTGTAGTTTACAGGTTTACACAGTCACCGACATCGGTCAGGAGCGATCGACATTGGTCAAGAGCAGTTTAGGAGACGTTGGCATCGGTAGGGATCGGTCGATGTTGGTCATAGGCAAGTAGGTAGGAACTGATGTCGGTTACCTGTGCATCCAGAAACCTATTTCTGTGGACAGAACTGAGTGTTTGCATGATGGGATTAAGTCATAGTCTTAAGTCCATGTCTCTATTATTAGTAAGACTATTTTAGAGCCCTTATTTAAGTGGCATAACTGTTGGTTAATAGGATAGATCTTCTTAGCTTATTGTATGAGAGTGTTGAAAGAACAATACAGAATTGTATATGTGAATCATTCCAGGTTGTTGGAATTGATTGTACTTGAGAGAGAGAGCTCTTGAGGGAAAGAGATCTAGAGAGAGATCTGTACATCTGAGAGAGCTGTGGAAGAAAAGAAGTTTCTTCAATTGTATTCCTTCTGTAAAGAGTTTAATACAAGTTTTTAGGGTGGTTTCTTATATCTCTTGTTCTTTGCTATTTATCATTCTAGTTACTTATTATTCTGATTTAATTCCACATTTATTGCTTTCATAAGTGTAATCAAATTGTTGGTTGATCCGCAACAAGTGGTATCAGAGCCTTGGTTGTAGGTTCAGAGCTTGATATCCAACAAGTGGTATCAGAGCTCAGGTTCACTAACAGGTGGTTCAGATCTGTGTAGTGTGTATTGATTACAAGGTACTCACAGGAGTTTCTACAGGGATTTCTGTTTGAGTGGGAGAAGCAATAGTAGAAGAAAGTAAACTAAGAATGGAGAAGTTTAATGGAAAAAAATATCAACATTGGACAATGCAGATAGAAGATTATCTGTATTAAAAAGATCTATACTTACCGTTAGGTGGGATTGCAAAGAAGCCCACAGACATGGATGATGAAGAATGGGAAGTTCTTGATAGAAAGGCTTTGGGGTCTATAAGACTGAGTCTTGCATCTACTGTGATATCTAATTTATCATAGGCAAAGTCTACAATAGAGTTAATGACTACTTTAGCAAATTTGTACGAAAAACCCTCAGCTTCTAATAAGGTATATCTTATGAAGCAGTTATTTAATTTGCGTATGCAGGAAGGTGGATCTGTATCTAATCATCTAAATTATTTCCATGGAATTGTAAATCAATTAAGTTTAGTCAAAATAGTGTTTGATGATGAAATTAAAGCTCTTTTAATATTATGTTCTTTGCCTGAAAGCTGGCATAGCTTAGTAATGGCAGTTAGTAATATTGCATTTGCTTCAAATATTTTAAAAGTAGAGGATGTTGTTAGTGTTATCTTGAATGAGGAAATTTGCAGGAAAAGCACAAAGGAAATATCAAGGAACGCTTTAAGCTTTGAGAGTAGGGGAAGGCAAAAAGAGAAGATCAAGAAAGGGAGATCAAGATCTAAGTCAAAGGTGAGAGGTAGATCCAAATCTAGAAATGGCAGGAAGCCACAATGCTAGAATTGTGGAAAGATGGGGCACATAAGCAGAGATTGCTGGTCAAAGCCTAAGGAGGACAATCAACACGAAGGAAAAGAAGAAGCAAAGGTTGTAGGTATTGCACAAGATGCTTTAATATTCTCTTTGCATAATAATATAAAATCTTGGGTGTTATATTCTGGTGCATCTTTTCATGCTACCCCTAATAGAGAATATTTTAGTGACTATATCCATGGAGATTTTGGAATAGTGCATTTAGGGGATGATGAGCCTTGTAAAATTATTGGCAAAGGAAAAGTGCAGTTGAAAATACAGAATGGAAACACATGGGTGTTGAGAGATGTTATGCATGTTCCTAGCTTGAAGAGGAATTTGATTTTTTTAGAAAGTTAGGGGATGAGGGTTGTACAGTAACTCTCACAGCTGAATCTTGGAAGGTGACCAAGGGTGCACTTGTAATGGCCAGAGGTAAGAGAGTAGGTACTCTCTATTTATGTAATTGTGTTACTAATAATTCTCCTTCTGTATTATCTACTTCAGATGTGGATGCAAAATTGTGGCACTCAAGGCTTGGCCACATGAGTGAGAAGGGAATGTCAATTCTTAAGTCTAAAGGTAAGCTTTCAGATTTGAAAAGCATAGATCTAGATTTTTGTGAGCACTGTGTTTTTGGAAAATAGAAGAGAGTGAGTTTTCTCAAGACTGGGTCGACAAAGAAGAAGCATAAGTTGCAGCTTGTTCACACAGACGTGTGGGGATCGGCTTAGGTTGCTTCTATTTGAGGATCACAGTACTATGTTTCATTCATAGATGATGCTATAAGAAAGGTATGGGTCTATTGTATTAAGAAGAAATCTGATGTATTTGAGACTTTTAAGATTTGGAAAGCTATGGTTGAGAATGAAATAGGTAGAAGATTGAAGTGCCTGAGATCTGATAATGGTGGTGAGTTTTGCAGCTATAAGTTCAACTGGTATTGTTATATGCATGGAATCCATAAGCAAAGAATGGTTCCAAGGACACCTCAGTAGAATGGAGTTGTTGAAAGGATGAATAGAATAATAATGGAGCGTGTAAGATGTATGAGATTGCATGCTGGTTTGCCCTTAGATTTTTGGGCAGAAGCTGTTGACACTGTAGTGTACTTGATTAACAAAGGACCTTCTACAGCGTTGGATGGTGGAATTCCAGAAGAGGCATGGATAGGTTAAAAGGTAGATCTCTCATTTCTCAAAGTTTTTGGTTGTGAAGCCTTTGTGCACATTGATATGAAAAATAGAAAGAAGATGGATGCTAAGTCTATGAGGTGCACATTTATTGGCTATGGCTCCAATGATTTCGGTTTTAGATTTTGGAATCTAGGAACTAACAAGATAATTAGGAGCTATGATGTTGTTTTCAATGAAAAAGTGATGTATAGTGATCAGATGAAGAAGCTGAATCAATCTAAGCAAAGCAATGGAGAATTGGAAGAGGTGATGGTCCAAAATGATCTCTCGAGAAAATTTAATCATAAACAGGAAAACACAGAGACCGACGTCAGCCAAGTAGGAACCAGCATTGGTAGGATAGAAATTGATGTCGGTCATATAGAGACCGACATCGGTAGGATAGGAACCAACATCAGTCAGGCAGAACTGATGTCAGCCAGTAACAGGCTTGGAAGTGATCGAGGTCGGTCACTATCAGAGAATTTGGGTGGACAACGTGTTGTGGATGAGTCTTAGACGACTATCAAGAGGTCAGAAAGGGTAAGTAAACCTCTAATTTGATATTATCCTTCATTATTCTATTTATTGCTAACTAATGGTGGAGAACTAGAGTGTTTTGAAGAAGCAATATAGGTGGAGTCCAAGAATCAGTGGGAGCGTGGCATGGTTGAGGAGATGGAGTCCTTGAGAGAGAACCAAACATGGGATTTGGTTGAGTTGCCAGCTAGTAAGAGGACACTGAAGAACAAATGGACCTATAGGTTGAAGGAAGGTGAGAATGGATAGATGAGATATAAGGCCAGGTTGGTAGTGAAAGGATTTTCACAAAAGCTAGGAATTGGTTTTGGTGAGATTTTTTCTCTTGTTGTTAAAATGACTTCTATACGGACTGTACTGTCTTTAGTTGCTATTGAGGATTTGCATCTTGAGTAGCTTGATGTTAAGATAGCATTTCTTCATGGAGATTTGGATGAGGAAATTTATATGGAACATTCGAAAGGATTTGAGGTCAAAGGTAAGGAGAAGTTAGTGTGCAGATTGAAGAAAAGCTTGTATGGCCTCAAGCACGCTCCTAGGCAGTGGTATTTGAGATTTGACAAGTTTATGACTGATCATGGCTACAGTAGGTGTCAATCTAATCATTGTGTATATTTTAAGAGATTGGATAATGGTAGATATATTATTCTATTATTGTATGTAGATGATATGCTGGTTGCAAGATCACACATGCAAGATATCTCTGAGCTTAAGGTGAAATTAGCTCAAACATTTCCCATGAAGGATTTGGGAGCAACAAAGAAAATCCTTGGCATGAGCATTAAGAGAGACAGGAAAAATCATAGGTTGATTTTGTCTCAAGAGGATTATGTGAACAAGGTGTTGAAATGGTTCAATATGCAGGATGCAAAATCGGTAAGCACACCTTTGGCTGGACATTTTAAGCTGAGTAAAGAACAATGTCCTAATTCACATGATGAGGTAGAGTACATGAGTAGAGTTCCATATTCTTCCACATTAGGGAGTTTAATGTATGTAATGGTGTGTACTAGACCGGATATTACCCAAGTAGTGGGAGTTGTAAGTAAGTATATGGCCAATCCAAGAAAGGAACACTGGAAAGCAGTTCAATGGATCCTTAGATATCTGAGAGGAACCAGTAGTAGGCATTTGTGCTATGGAGATTCAGATACTTCTCTACATGGTTATGTAGATTCAGAAATGGCAGGTGATTTGGATGGTAGGAGGAGCACCACAGGATATGTTTTCACTATTGGTGGAATGGCGGTTAGTTGGATATCAAAGTTGCAGAAGGTTGTTGCCTTGTCAACTATAGAAGCAGAGTATATTGCAGTCACAGAGGCTAGCACGGAGATGATATGGATGACACGGTTCATGGAAGAGCTTGGAAAGGAGCAAGAGAGTTGCAGATTATATAGTGATAGTCAGAGTGCAATTCATTTGGCTAAGAATTCAGCCTTTCATTCAAGAACAAAGCATATACAGCTTAGGTACCACTTCATAAGACAGGTATTGGAGGATGGTGAGTTGAAGCTAGAGAAGATCCATATAGATAAGAATCCTACGCATATGTTAACCAAGCTAGTTACAAAAGAGAAGTTGAATCTTCATTCAACTTCCATTGGTCTTCATGATTGAGTTGAAGATGGAGGAGCTAAAAGATGTTGCTGTACAAGTACTAGTGTAGCTATTTATCTCCAAGTGGGAGATTTTTAAGGTGTGGAGCCTAAAAGCTTCACCAAGTGAGTAGATTTGTAGTTTGTAGGTTTACACAGTCACCGGCGTCGGTCAGGAGCAATTCAAGAGATGCCAGTGTCGGTAGGGATCGGCTGACATCGATCATAGGCAAGCAGGCAGGAACTGACATCGGTTACCTGTGCATCTAGAAACCTATTTTCGTGGATAGAACTGAGTGTTTGTATGATGGGATTAAGTCATAGTCTTAAGTCCACGTCTCTATTATTAGCAAGACTATTTTAGAGCCCTTGTTTAAGTGGCATAACTGTTGGTTGTAAATGCATGCTCAAGTTTCCTAATTATTATATAATAGGATAGATCTTTTTAGCTTATTGTATGAGAGTGTTGAAAGAACAATACAGAATTGTATATGTGAATCATTCTAGGTTGTTGGAATTGATTGTACTTGAGAGAGAGAGAGAGAGCTCTTGAGGGAAAGAGATCTAGAGAGAGATCTATAAATCTGAGAGAGGTGTGGAAGAAAATAAGTTTCTTCAATTGTATTCCTTTTGTAAAGAGTTTAATACAAGTTTTTAAGGTGGTTTCTTGTATCTCTTGTTCTTTGCTATTTATCATTTTAGTTACTTATCATTCTGATTTAATTATGCATTTATTACTTTCATAAGTGTAATAAAATTGTTGGTTGATCCCCAACAAAACTTTTTGATAACTTTCATCAATTTTTTTTAGCTGACTCTGAGACTCCATTACTCTAAAGATAATGATTTGATGAAAACTTAAGAAATATATTATTATCATAGGCCCACTTAGTCATCTCTATGGATATAAAGGTTGATCTATTATCACAAACTAATGATACCATTGTCCCAAATCTTATTCAAATATTCTCTTCCAAGAACTTGATTACATCTTCAGTTCTACATTATTTTGTCGCCACTACGTCTATCCATATTATATAATAATCAATATCAATAAGAACATATTTGTGTCTATCTAAATAATTAGGATTTATCAGCTCTACAAAGTCTAAACCCCTTTGGAAAAAGGTTTGTCAAATAAAATAGGTCTTAATAAAATAACTATTTTTGGTTCCTTGGTGTTGAAGATCTAAAATCAATGGCATTCTCTAACATTATTATGAGCATCCTTGAATATTGTTGGCCAACAATATTCTACCCTCAGTATCTTATAAGATATTTTATTTCTATATGGGTGTCCACTCTCAAATTTTTCATTAAAACTACTCAAGCTTTCAACTACTTCTTTTAAAACACATCTCAAGTATATACCTTCACAGTTATTCCTATATAGTATCCCATATTTAATCAAGAAATGAGATACTTTGAACCTCAAATCTCATCAATATTTTCTACTCATACAATCACAAGTTCCCATCTTATTTATTATTTAATATCCCTAAAGGATTTCTTCATCTCTTCATCAATATGACCTCTACATCCTTCTTCAACATGTCATTTAGTGTCTTCACAATTCTGCAAAACCAAAAATGAATTTTCTTACAAAATTGATTTTTTGAAAGAGATACTTTAGTTCTTTTCTACTATTATGGGTTCTAGTCTAGATATGGCATTAACTCTATCAACATCTATATAAATCCCATCTTTGGTTATAAGATGTCCTAATAATTTCCCTTCAATTACACAAAATATGTTCTTCTTAGGATTGAGGCAAATTTGATACCTTCTACAACATTCAAATACTTGTTGTAAATGCATTATATAATCTTCCTTGTTCTCAGAAAACATAGTTATATCATCCATGTATATAATGTTAAATTTACCTATGATACCTTAAAAAGCATGGTTCATGGCTCTCTAAAATGTGGCTCTTGCATGGATGAGTCTAAAAGCATTATTTTGTAAGCAAAAGTTTCCCCACTTTATTATGAATGTAGTCTTAACTATATATTCCTTGTTAACAAATACTTGATTATATATTAGAAAACCATCAAAGAAAGACATCATGGCAGAACCACTAACAATTTGAATCACTTGGTCAAGGGATTGTAAAAGATAATTATCCTTTTTAGAAGATGTGTTCAAATTTCTAAAATCTATTCATAATCTAATCCTTTTTTCCTTTATAACTAGTACTAAATTAGCTACCTAGGTAGAATGTCTAATTGGAATAACTATTTTTACATCTAATAGCTTGTTGACCTCTTAATATATTAATGGCTCTAAAATAAGGTTGACAAGTCTTTGATTTTATCTGAAAGGTTTACAACTTATTTTAATGGAATGTTATGGGTAATTAATCTAGGATCAAAGATCTTCAAGTCTTTATAGGACCATGTAATGGCATCCTTGTACTTGTTCAGCAAGTCTTTAGCCTTTCTAGATTCTTTATTTGTTCATGTTGTACCAATGTTGACTAGCTGGGTTGACCTTGATTTCCTATGTTAATTACATTATAATCTTTCCTAGTCACTTTGGGAACTTTAATAGTTCTAACTAGCTTGTCTTGATCAAATAGTCTTTCTAAGTCAATCATGCCTTTGGTAATCTTGTTGTCATTCAACTGTATAACCTTATCATCAATTTTATCTTCATCAAGAGAATCTTCATTGACCTCATCAATAACATGAGACTCAAATACTCTTAATTTGTTCATGAATTTTATGATTTGTTAATCATCACTAAATACTTGCAAATGATTGACATTGTCAGAAACTAAGGGACATGGGACTAATTCAATGTTAAGTCTTTGGGAATCTTTGTTTGTCATAAGGTTAGTTGTAGTTGAAGTTAGTTCATCAGTAGACTAGTTCTCTTCTCTAGGAATTGAAATAATGTTGAAAGAATCAAAATATTCTATCAAGTCCCAAACTCTAAACTTGCATTTATTAAGATATGACAATTTAAATTGGTATTTGATTCTAACTTGATTGACTACTAGTTCAAAATCACCATACACTAATAGTTTTTTAACCTTGTGTTTGATATCAAATTATAAGCCTAAGATTAATGTTCATACTTTAGCAAATTATTGGTGTAAGGAAACTGAAGTTTGTAAAAAGAAACATATTATTTCCTAATGGGATTGGTTAAAAGAATTCCTACTCTAGATCTATATTTACATCTAGCACCATCAACGTATAATTTTCAAAGTCCAAGCATAACATGAGAGTCTTTAGAGTTACATACATGAGGAGTATCAAGAGTGTAGACTCCTAAATCAGAATTAACCATGTTGACCTTTTCATTAGCTTCATTATATTCAGTGATCATGTGCTTAATCTTTGGTTCCTTTTCAATTAGAATTTTATTAGGAATTCCCCTCTATGGTAGCCACCTGTTAGAGTAGTCAGCTAACATTTATCCATTTTAATATTTGGTCTAATCCCTACTAAGAAACATTCCATAAGCATATGAAATGTTCACAACTTGAATATTAGTGAATTTATACACCATTGAATCTGAAGCAAGCTACACATGCACATTCAATAATTCACCAGTTAATTTAACTCTATATTTTTCTAATTGAGTAACTACTCTATCAAACTTGATTGGAGTTAAACCAAGTTTTTCACAAACTCCTTTTGGTATGATATTTATGGAGGCACCTAAATATAATAGACAATTATGCAAGTTTTTACTAAAAAATCTATTTATTAGTAAGAAAGATGGAACCTGCACTTTGTTCTTATAAATCACTACATTGGCATTTGCATCTTTTTGTGATTTACTAGGTTTTTTTCTCAAAGATTCTAGTAACAAATCTCTTTGTTTATTAATTTGAGTCATTTCATGTAAAGTGATATTAGCTTTAATATTTTTCATATCCTCTACTATATTATATCCACTCCTAGTATAACTAGATGAATCAACATAATTTCTAGTGTTACTTCCATTTAGAGGTTTAAGATTGTTACCCACTTAAAGATCAGGAGTATCAAAGTTGTTTGGTGGCATTGAACTAGTCAATGGTTGATTTTTTCTCTCTTTCTCAATGGATAAGTCTTACTCAGATACTATTGAAAAGCATGAATCTCCTCTGGAGTATCTTCAAGTTCATTCTCATCTTGGAATGGAAAATCAAATGTCTCCACCATAAGAGTTATTTTAGCAAATTTATATGACTTCAAGGAACCAGATGTACCTACAACATTAACTTTGCCAGGTCCACATTCAAATGTATCCAAATCATCTTGAAAAGCTTCAAATTCATTATAAAATTCTATGTAAACTAATTCACCATGCATTGAAGTGTTATAAACTCTATAATAATAAACTAAATCTACATCACAAATTTTCATGTCAAGCATGTTCTTATTTGTAGATGACTCATTCTTATTATTGTTATTGTTTTTATTATGAAACATGTTTGCAAGTTTGCTAAATATTTGATAAGAATAATGTATGTTAGATCTTTCCCCAATGTTACCTACTTGTCTTTACAACTGAAGAAAATTAGTGCTTAGTTTTTGAACCATTTTGTGTATGGATTCATTTTCATTCTTAGGTGCCTTTGAATTGTGAACTTGATTACTACTACTAGTTTTTGGCACCATAGCTCTTTGATATTGTGGATGAGATTCACTTGTGGTATTATTTAAGAATCCTAGGTTTTGACTAGGATGAACATGATTCAAAGTTAATTGGTTTCAAATTGGAGTTTGATTCAAAGCAGGCATGTTTTGATTAACATTTAAAATGACATTCAATGTAAGGACATTATGATTAACATTAGGAATATCATATGCTAATTATCTTTGGGGATGAATTCCATCACTTATTTTCATAGCTTTAACATAGACCAAAGGTGATGTATTTATGAATCTAATAGATTTTTTCATAAATACATAAGTCATTAGATCTAAAGAATCCTTATAAATATCTAAATCTGAAGCTTCATCAGGCCTATAGGGAGCTATAATTATGATAAACATATAATGGAATTATGGCATTGAGTGATCTAAAGGTTTCTTTTGAATCTCTCTTTATCATAGTGAATTATTGATAAAAGACACAAGGACTAATGACCTTTCCAAACTAATCAATGAAATAACTGTTGAAATCATTTCAACTAGTAAAGTAATTCTTAGGAAGGTGGAAAAACCAATAATATGTTGCATCTCTAAAAGTAAAAGGAAATAATCTACAAGTAACATCTTTATGAAGAACATTTAAATACCTTAAGGCAGCCTTAAAGGACTTGATGTGTTATTCATTATTAACAACACCTTTAGGACTAAAAGAAGGCAAATATTTCTTAGGATTTCTAGGAAAGTCATTTACCTGACCAAGCATATTGATAGAAGATCCATCTAGCCAGACCATACCTTGATAAGGATTGAATGCAGGAGCAACACAAATAGGCTAGGTAGGTTGAGATTTATAAATCCTATGCTTACCTATATTTTCTTTTGGTTTCCTATGAATTTCCAAAAAAAGAAGAGGTAACCTTGTTTCAGACCTTGACCTAATCCTTATTCTTGGTAGTTCCAGCTTGTAAACTCTAAATCCTAATCAAAATATGATGTATAAACCTTACCTTTGCAAATAACAATGATTAAATTTGCACGTTAAGAAAGTTTTGCACAAATTCATACAAATATCTCAAAGAATGACTATATTTAACTAAACTAGCTTAGAGATTCCTCCAAACTTATGATTATGAGTGATCTTTACACTTCTAAGTTAAAATAAACTCAAATATCTAAAGAATCAATAAATTTTTGAACAAAATTACTATCACTAACCTCAAACATGTCAGATTCATGAAGGTTAATCTATATTTACAACAATTTATCATAAATCTTCAAAGAATATCTATATTTAGATAAATAAGCCTAAAGACTAGTCTAAAACCATGAATATCAGTGATCTTTACATAAGTAATCTAAGTTAAACACAATTTTGTAAAGGATTAATAGATCTTTGAATAAAATTCACTAAAATTAACTAAGATAATTCAAATTCACAAAGCATTGGCTTAAGTCCTTCCTTTTAATGCCAATATACACACCTTTTGATGTATGAAAGTGTATCACATTATTTACATAGTGTTAAGAAACACTTCTCATTTATAGATTCAAAGAATCCATTGCATGAGTTATTTATTTTAATATTCCTAATATCTAGGTGGAGTAGTTACCAAGTTATATATATATTCACAAAATGAAATGTAAGTGGTTGTTGGAAGAAAATATGGTCTTGAAGATTATTTGTGAAAGATTAAAGTAATATAAACTAAGTATAGTGAATGATGATCAAAACCTAAAGCCCAAAACCTAATCTAACATGAATATTTATAATGAAAACTAAACTATAATGAATTGATCAAAAGAAAGAGCAAATAAAAAGGGTAGGCAGAAAGAAGGTGAATATTGTTGATCTTTAGTCCAAAAATTATGATGAAGCTTGAATTTCATTAAAGACATGCACTCAAACCAATATATGACATGAAATATCCAAAAACATAGATCCTATTATATACTAGGTAAATATCTAAGGATAATTGAAATAATGCAAATAAGAAATCAGATTCAATTTAAAGATTAATTCCATAGAAAAATTGCATAAGAACATCTTCAAGAAAAGTAAATAAAATGAAATTAATATAAAATATTTTAATCAACCTAGCATAAGATCAAATTGACAACTCTGCATTAACATATGTACCTATATAATTCATATAAACAATTTAAATCTGAACATCAAATGATATACTTGAGGAAGTAACCATGATAACAATCACACAAACAAATATGAGACAATCTTTGTATAATTCCCTTGCTTTCATTACTTGATCTAGCTTAACAAAATAGTTTTTGATCTAAAAACTTCCTCCCTTTACAAATTACAATACCCCATTTTATATAAGAAATTGAGGCATGTCGGTTAGTCACTATCAAATGATAATTATCCAAGTGTCAAGGATAATTATCTTTCTACAACATTCTAGATTCAAACATTTCACAAGTGGACTAACCCATAAGTAATGTGCATTAAAAATTGCACATGCTTTTACAAAATATAATATTCCCTTTTTAAATGATGTACATGTTCCTATACAAAAGAATATTCTAAGTCAACATAATTGATTTTGAGATGTTGCTTATTGCTTTTGCTCTAGGATCTTTATTGTTTTGTGATGTTACTCACCAATTAGCCTAAGGTTGATAACTGGCTCCATGAATAGTTCTTATTATTTCCATATCAAGTCTTTGAAGTCTTTTTTAGCTCTGTTCGAGGCTTTCTTAATACTTCTAGCATCACCTATCTTTTCCCCTACTGATAAGATCACATATAATACTAATTTATTGTCTACCCTAATGTACCCTATCTTTTATTCTTCACCTCTTGTATGAATTGATTAGCCCTATGCATAAACTCCTCATTAGTTATTAAGTCAATAAGAATGATCATGGTTATATCCTTGATTAATATCCCTAGTATATGCATCATTCTATTCTCTAATTTCCTGTAGTTATTAGATAGATTTTCCATGCCCTTGGACCATTTATTCATATCCTTGATTTTTTCTATCAAGATTATCATAGCCATATGTAAATGAGATAAGCTAACTATTTTAAATTTAGGAATTTGATATTCTATCAATAAATTGATCAATTCCTTTGCCTTATTTTATGAACCCTACTATTGATTTTCTTGGTTCATAGCCACAATCCTCTATTTTCTCACCACATCTTTCTTAGACCTTATTGACTTTAGACAGATGAATATATCATACATATTTTCTTCAAACTTATTGACCATATCATTTGAAATAGATAGAATGGAATACTCTTTTAGGTTCTTATTTTGTTTCTTTATCCCTTTGATAGCAGCTTACAACATTTTTGACTATGATTATGCTAATTCTAGGACATCTTCCTCAAAGATAGGATCTTCACCTAGCCTCTATCCTTTATTCTAAGTCAAATGAGTTAAATTGTATACCTTTTAATATATAATCTCTTCACCACCTTCCATGGCTATTTTCTTGGTCACTCTTTTCAAACTAGTAGTACCTAGGTCAAACCTTATCCCAACTAAAGATTGGCCCATATGTGGAACTAGGGCCTCTACTTGTGATTGGACTACTGACTAATTTGGAGTAGTCAATATTCTTGCCTCTTCTTCTTGCAAAGCAATAATCCAAGATTTAAATTCTTACTATAAAGGGATGTTAGTAGCTTTCACCATATCCCATATATGATGAATAGTAGGAAGAATTTCTAACCTTGGTTCATAAATGAACCACTTAGGAATAGATGGTCCATATAATATGTTTTCCTAACTAAACAAGTTGACTTATCTCAAAGGAGAAGTGATAGTCACTTTAGGTTTCTTAGATTTTGAGACAATGACAGTCTTAGCTTTCCTTTTAGGACCATAAATTCTAATGAATTTCCTTTATCTTATTTGACCTATTTATCCTCTACATCTAAATCTAACTCATATATCATAGATAAAATTCTAAGTGTATCTTCAACATATTCATAGGGATCTAATGCTATCATATAATCCTCCTGTAGAGGTAGATCTTGCTCTACTATTATTAAAGCTCTGGGAATTGATGAACTAGAAGAAATTTCATTTGGTCTTTTCTCTATTTTTACTTATACTATGGGAAGCTTATAAGAACCAAAATTGATCAAATGATATGACCTTGGGCATAATTACCATCTATCTTCAATTTTATGGTCACTATTTAATCTAAACTCAAGCCTTATGTTGTTCTCTTTCAATTTCTTAATTACTTCAAAGTAGGATTATGCATTAGTGTATATAAGGTAAAATAAACCAATATCATGCTCATATAGTACATTAAAAATACCCTTGATATTCAAATGTTATTTTACCCTCCCATAAGGGTCCCATTATATAAGATTATCAGTTTGTAAATTGAAATATAGTCTATGCTTTGAGGTATCTTCAATGTGATCACGCTATATGAAAGTGGTCTTGAAAATTGTGATAGGAAAACTATGCAAGAGTCCCTTTCTCTTGGTTTTACAAATTCCATCTATCCTATGAAACAATTGGTAGGTTACTTCTTGTTCTGCCAATTTACTAGGTACATGAACTGGTAATTTGAGAGGAGCATTTTAGGTTCATTTAATCCTTATAATTTTGAAATCAAGATATAATAATAAGCTCCACATTTATTCAATATATTTATTTATCAAAGGGCTTAATCTCACCATAATAATACCAGTTATAACTTCACTTGATGAGGGTAAACATAGTCACTAATAAACTAGATGTGGTCTCTATACTTATAGATGCACAACTTTGAATAGTACTAGGATATAGTCTAGGTGCTATTTGTATACCATTCTCTTTGATTTGGGATCTTGGTGGTTGCACATAGGGTATCCAATAGATAGTATATCATGTAAAAATCATTCCTCTTCTTATTCTTGATTGCATATATTTGTCTACTTAGGGAGATGTTGATTATCTCACATAATAGAGGAACCATTAACTTTTCAATGATAAAATACACCATGGGCACCCACTAGGGATGTTATAATTACACACCCATACAAATTTTTTAAAATGGTCATGACCATCCTAACTCTAGGTCTAAATTAATTGATGGGGATGTTCTTAGTAGGATCCATAATAATTTGGTTACCTAATTCCAACCACATAGCTAGGGTATCTAACATGTTATGTTTGTTAGACCATGAATTAATGAAGGTTAGGTCAATCTAGGGATTAATAAATTTGTATTAAGACTCAAAGGCAATTGGGAATGTGTAAGAAATTTTCTTCAAATTATGTTTATTAATAAATGCACCCTTATCTATTTTAGCTTCTTTAAAAATTGGACCAAGAACATCAATACAATGAAGTACCTATGGTTTAGCTACAGCATAGTGTAGACTAGTCATTTAAATGGCCATAATGTCATCATAGACTCTTTTCTGGGACGATCTTTTCTTATTCATTGGTAATAACTAGTTGGTTCTTAATTGTCTAGAACAATTTAGATCAATTTTTATCCCCGATGTTCAAAGAAGCAACTACAAATTTTGTGTCTTTGAAAACTTGACCTTCAGAAATTGATGACAAATATAGTTTAACCTCTTACTTTAAAACATGTTTATAGGTCACCATTCATATAATATTAATAGAATTATCCTTTTGAAAATGATAATCTAACTCTCTTAGCTCAACACAGTGAATTCAGGAACAATTTAGTGCTTTCCATATGTTCTAAGGCTTTTAGATGCTCACACAAGACTTTAATGGTAGTAAGTTAGTTCAAAATTTGGGCTTTGGTGACTTATATTTCATTTGGATTGCACATTTATACCTTACACATGCTTGGGTCCACAAGATATTCTAGTATGACATGTTTTGCCTATGTGGCATTACCATGTCACGTTATTCATTTATTTAAATGTGACCGTTGTCATTTTCTAGACACATATCATCATTTTGTGTCTCCTAAAGTTTGATCTAATTTGCACCATTGATATATTTTTTATCCTTCTAGCCTTGACTTCATCACAAACCATTGATCTTCCTTCTGAGTTTCTAAGATTTTATCACTTGGTAGCTCCGTGGGCTCTCTATATACTTTGCAAATAGTTCCCATCATTTGAATGCTCTTGTGCCACATGGAATATTCTCATGTAATCTAGGATCTTTGAAATGTTGACTTACCTATTACTATTGATTTTTTAGATGCATGATCAAATGTAGATCATTAATTCTATGGCTTATTCTCAAGATCAAGTGCAAGCCATTAATTTACTTGGTCACTCACTGAGATTGTGACACTTATCACTCTCATATTTTATTTTATAATCCTTTGAAACCTTGATTTCATGCTCACCATCAAATCTTAATTACACTATTAACATGCACCATCTATCTTTGGATTTGACTTATTAACTCCAACTTTGCACATAGATAATTGATTGGGATTTGTATGCAAGAACATGTATCATCAATGTTCGATCCAGGGTAACTTTGATGTTTTGACTCAAGCCATCATCTACATACCATTTATATTCACTTTAATCTCTTGATATTTTTCCACTTGGCAACACTTCATCTAATTCATTCTTATAAACAATTAAAATCAACAAAGTAATGGTTTGGGTACATAGAGACTTAGGATACATTTTAGACTATGGTTTTAGAAGTATTAATAAACATGATTAAAACTTAGGATAAAATTTAAACTAGGTATAAAATATAATAAAATGATCCCATGTAAATATAATTCCATTTAAAAATTAAATTTAGGCTAAAACATTTGGACTAAGGTTTTAATTACCATTTAAACATGGATTTAATCAATTGACTAAAGACCAAAGGTTGGAAAAAGGGTCAAATAGATCATTGAAGCAGAAACCATGAATACTTTATCATCTTAATGAGGATATATTGAACTTAAAACATGGAAACATATGAATCAAATGTTAACAACATCAAATCGAGTCAAAGAAAGCTTATGAACTAACATGCCAATAAAAGCTAAAGCAGAACATGATATTCAATAGTGCACTTTGATCAAGTTGGATGAAATTTGTAAAACAATTTTCAAAATTGAACAAGGGTCCTAATTTTTAAAAAATGGGGGTATGTTGACCTTAACAATGTCCTATGTCAATGGGTTACATTCAACATTGTTCCATCCAAGCCTGCTTGAGGTTGCATTTCACCAAGGAAAATCATGAAGTCTTAAGTTTGCTAAAAATTAGGCATGTGTATTTCTCCTATAATATTTTTTTAGCTTTAGTATAATGGAGAAAATTAACATTAGGTTTTGGTAATATCGCAGTAGGGAATAAACCTATGTGGGTATATTAAATACCCACATGAGCTTATGTCATGGTAGGGAAATAAAATGAGTTGTTATTTAAAATGATGAAAACTTGCTTATTGATCCATCTTAAAATTGAAATTGGTTGTAACCTTTGATTATGTGAGGGAATTTTGAATGGTTGTTAGTAGTTATGTACTACCTTAGGTTAAATTAAAACTCTTGTTTTAATTTAGTTGTGCTTTATATTGTTTGACAAAATGCTTCTAAGAGGGCTGAATGTGAATTGTTTGGAAATCAAGTTCATGGCTAGAAATTACATATTAATATTGTAATTGTTTTAATTTAATTGTGATTTATATTGTTTGACCAAATGCCTCAATGAAGAATAAATGTGAATTATTTGAAAAAATTCTTCAAAAAGTGTTGAATGTGGATTGTTTGAAAATAAAATTCATGGATAGAAATTACATATTGAGATTTCAATTATTTTTTCATTCAGCTATGCTTTATATTGTTTGACCAAATGCCTCAATAAAGGATAAATGTGAATTATTTAGAAATCAAATTCATGGATAGAAATTACATATTGAGATTGTATTTATTTTAATTCAATTGTGCTTTATATTATTTGACCAAATGCCTCAATGAAGGTTGAATGTGAATTATTTGACAAAATAACTCAAAGAAGGAAGAATGTGAATTGTTTGGAAATCAAATTCATGGTTGGAAATTACATACTGAGATTGTAATTAGTTTAATTTAACTATGATTTATATTGTTTGACCAAATGCCTCAATGAAGGCTGAATGTCAATTGTTTCACAAAATGCCCCAAAGTGGGTTAAATGTGAATTGTTTAGAAATCAAATTTATGGCTGAAAATTACATATTGAGATTGCAAGTGTTTTAATTTAGTTGTGATTTATATTGTTTGACAAAATGTTTCAATGAAGGATAAATGTGAATTATTTGACAAATTGCCTCAAAGAGGGCTGAATGTGACTTGTTTGGAAATCAAATTCATGGATGGAAATTTACAATTGTTTTAATTCATTTGTACTTTATATGATTTGAGAAAATAACTCAAAGAGGACTTAATGTGAATTGTTTGGAAATCAAATTCATGGCTGGAAATTACATATTGAGATTGCAATTGTTTTAATTTAGTTGTGCTTTATATTTTTTGATAAAATGCCACAAAGAAGGTTGAATGTGAATTGTTTGGAAATAAAATTCATGGCTGAAAATTACATAATGAGATTATAATTATTTTAATTCAATTGTGCTTTATATTGTTTAACCGAATGCCTCAATGAAGTATGAATATGTATTGTTTGACAAAATGCCTCAAAGAGGGCTGAATGTGAACTATTTGGAAATCAAAATCATGGCTGGAAATTACATATTGAGAATGCAATTATTTTAATTTGGTTGTGCTTTATAGTTTTTGACACAATGCCTCAAAGAGGGTTGAATGTGAGTTGTTTGGAAATCAAATTCATGTCTGGAAATTACATATTGAGATTGAAATTTTTTTAATTTAGTTGTGCTTTATATTGTTTGACCAAATGCCTCAATAAAGGATGAATGTGAATTATTTGACAAAATGCCTCAAAGAGGGTTGAATGCAAATTGTTTGGAAATTAAATTCATGCCTAAAAATTACATATTAAGATCTAAATTGGTTTAACTCAGTTGTGATTTACATTGTTTGACAAAATGCTTCAAAGTGGGAATGTGAAATGTTTGAAAAAATACCTCAAATGAGGATATGGTCATGGATCAGTTGGATAAATACCTCAAGGGATTATTATTACAAATTATTGATAAAATATTGGTTTTAAGTTTTACTTAAACAATAACTAGCATACCTATTTTGGGTTAAAAAGGTGGATTAGGTAGGGTGTGATACTCTGACATGATTGTTAATCGAATGGTGTGTGAAATAGAGCAATGATTAATGTTGACCAAATTTGACCCTAAGTCAAATTTGGGTCAACCCTTACTATTTTAAACTTTTAGATAAAGTTTCAAATGTCCTATGGGGTCATTTATTGTCCTACATGTCTCACTTACCCTTTCCAAAGTCCTTGTTGAAACCCATCCTCCTTGTACTAGATTAGTCAACTAAAGTCAATATTTGTCAAACCTAGTCAAAATTAGTCAAATTTCCAAATTGTATTGAAAATGTCCTAAAATGGTATTTGAATTGTTTCAAGGTGTCTTCAAGTCACAAATTGGCCATTTGCTAGGTTTCACATGGTAAAAGAGTCATTTAGCCACTTTTCTAGCTAATTAATTGACTTGTACAGATGGTGGGAGTTACAAAATATGTCATCAAGGTGAATATAAATGTGTATAAGGTCAAATCACATCAAAATCAGTCAGGTGATAATTATAAGTCTGTTATGATCAAGAAATGGTAGTTTTTTCCTCAAAAATAGGAGTTTTAGGTACTTGTACGAACTTCTCAAGTCCACCATTAGTTGTAAATGTGGTGGAGTGACTCTTTGCCTCACCGTAGGCCATTTCCATATTTTTATTACAAGGAAAATTCAATAAAGTTCATTTGAAACTTATTTTCCTCCATTTTCCCTTGGCAAGCAAAGAAAGGCCAGATTCCATCACTTGGCATGGGTCATATAGGTGGAATTGGAAAGAATGATTTTGGTGGTGGATACTCCAAGCTAAATTTACTTTCATATCAAGAAGTTGTAATTTGGTGCCTCCTCCTTTATGAACAATCAGTTTGACTTTAGGCATCTTTTTATGCTTATGTATCTAAGAAGGGGTCACTATTTACAATTATTTTAGAAGCTTTTGATTTGATCTAATAGGGGAAGCTGTTACATGTGTTTCTTAGGGCTTATCTATTATTTTTCCATTGATATATTGCTTTTGAAGGTCTCAATATTTCAAGAGGATTCTTCCTAAGCTTGTTTTGGTCTAATTTCACTACCACTACTCTATACTCAGGAATGTACACCTATAGGTGCCATTGAAAGTGTTGTGAAGATGTTTCCACATGTCATAAATTAAGGTTGTTCAATAAAGGGATATATAATGCATTATAGGTGATTGGAGAGTCTAATCCTTTCATTTTATTTCTCTTTCATGTTCTTGCTTGCATATCACAATCAAACTTTCATCTACAGGCCTTGCTGATGTCATAGTGGCATATATGAAGATGTGATGAGATCTCATGATCAAACTCTCCCTATTGATGAGGATCATGCGAGGATTGTTTAAGATGGATAATTGTCAAGAGGCTATAAAAGCCACTTCAAAGGGGAGAATGAAGACTATTTTGGTCTCTCAGTCCTTAAATGACCAAAATAGAGATCTTTGACCTTTTTTGGGGTAACATACACCATGACCAAAAGAGTTTATAATGATATTGGTTGTTTATCCTAATATCCCTATCCACAAAAAAGCAATATTCCAATTTTAGGGGTAGAGGGTGAGTGTAAGATGGATTTTGTAAGGCCTAAAAGTGGCTAAAAACCATTGAAAAGGGGTAGTGACATCTACAAGAAATTGACTTAAAAAGACCACTCTTAAACCAAATTTTCATCCAAAAGTCATGATTCATGTCTAAATGGCCTTGAATATGGAAAATGAATAATTTAATGCTAAAATACCTTCCCAAAAGTATAGTTTATCCAACCTTGAGTCATAATCAAACCCCCTTGTCTGTACATATGCCTCTGAGAGAAACACAGTCAAGAAGGGTTAGTAAATAGTGAAATTGGAAGTGAGAGTTTAGATCTCATTTTGACCCTTAAAGGAGGAATAAGGTGATTTTTTAATCATATAAATTCATGGGAAGACCAATAAATTTAAAATAAACCTAATTCATGCCTATAAGCACCTACAACAAGCCTAACTTCATGACTATCATAGTCAAGGTAGGGTGTCCCAGTTGAGGACCTAGGCAAAGAATTGATATGGTTTGAAAGGTTTACAAGAGGGATAAAATAATAAGGATAAAATAATGACATAATAAGCATGAAGAGTAGGTCAAAATCCATAATTTAAGGCTCAGTGATTACCTACAGGTAGGGGCTTTGAGAGTGTCTCAGTCCTCATCAAACACTGGCCTAGTTTGAGTGAAAACTTGGTGCAAAGGATTAAACTCAAAATTGGAAAAATTAATAAAGGATAAACTAAATTAACTTGAAAAAATAAAATTATGTTTTAATTTTGTCTAAAAATCATCACCCAAACTCTAAATAACCTACAATCAACATGTTAAATAGTGCAACCCTCCTAGGCAGTCATGAACTTAATCTATGTTTCCAAAGGCATGAAAGTGTTTGAGGGGAAAATAGACTATAAAATGTTTTAAATACACCATTGGAGGAATTAATTATACTTATATGTCATTTAAAATCAAAATATAACCTTCATTTCCTACAATCACAACCTCTACCCTCCCTACCTTCATCAAGCTACATTATTCAAAGTCTATCTTGGAAATGTCAATAGTTTGATGATCAAAACTTGGATTTGAGTGATAAAATTTGGTACATATAATAATTGGGACCTATAAGACACTCTTATATTATAAATTTTCCAATTAAAATAGATAAAACCCCATATGTTTTGTCTTAGAGTTGGGGCAATTTTCCATGCACAAAGAAGATAGTTTTGGGGAAAATGGTGAAAATGGTGACCAATAGGCAATTAGACCTTGGATGATTTTTGGATAATATGTGAAAAACCCATAGAGATATATAAAAACTTTCTATAATTTTTGATGGTAAATGCGGTACCCTACATAAGGAGGGTTGAAATCATGTGTGAATGAAACCTTTGAGCCTAGAGGCTAAACTAAGGATCATGTGCATTTTTAGCATTTTACATGATTTACACATATCAAATTAATTATTTCATAGGTATTTTATAAGTTTATAATCAATTAAGATTAAAATTAATCCATTTTAGAGCAATTTTGAGTTCAAAGTAGCAAGCAGGCTCATTGACAAGACATAAACATAATGCCAAATAAGGGGTAAATTTCATTTCTAGTTCTAATGGAGATATTATAATGATTGAATAATGTTTATGGGACATATTAAGAGGGTTTTGAACCATTTTTTTGAAATTAAATTCATCAATAATCCAATTCTTGGCTTAAAAGTTCTCAAACCCTCACATAATAGTTTATAATGATATTGGTTGTTTATCCTAATATCCCTATCCACAAAAAAGGAATATGCCAATTTTTATGGGTAGAGGTTGAGTGTAATATGGATTTTTTAAGGCCTAAAAGTGGCTAAAAACCATTGAAAATGGGTAGTGACATCTACAAGAAACTAACTTAAAAGGACCACTCTTCAACCAAATTTTCATCGAAAAGTCATGATTCATGTCTAAATGGCCTTGAATATGGACAATGAATAATTTAAGGCTAAATACCTTCCCAAAGGTATAGTTTATCCAACCTTGAGTCATAATCAAACCCCCTTGTCTGTACATATGCCTCTGAGAGAAAACACAGTCAAGAAGGGTTAGTAAATAGTGAAGTTGGAGGTGAGAGTTTAGATCTCATTTTGACCCTTAAAAGAGGAATAAGGTGATTTTTTAATCATATAAATTCATGGGAAGACCAATAAATTTAAAATAAACCTGATTCATTCCTATAAGCACCTACAACAAGCCTAACTTCATGACTATCACAGTCAAGGTAGGGTGTCCCAGTTAAGGACCTAAGCAAAGAATTGATATGGTTTGAAAGGTTTACAAGAGGGATAAATAATAAGGATAAAATAATGACATAATAAGTATGAAGAGGAGGTAAAAATCCATAATTTAGGGCTCAGTGATTACCTACAGGCAGGGGCTTTGAGAGTGTCTCAGTCCTCATCAAACACTGGCCTAGTTTGAGTGAAAATTTGGTGCAAAGGATTAAACTCAAAATTGGAAAAATTAATAAAGGATAACCTAAATTAATTTGAAAAAATAAAATTAGGTTTTAATTTTGTCTAAAAATCATGACCCAAACTCTAAATAACCTACAGTCAACATGTTAAACAGTGCAACCCTCCTAGGCAATCATGGACTTAATCTATGTTTCCAAAGGCATGAAAGTGTTTGAGGGGAAAATAGACTATAAAATGTTTTAAATACACCATGGTAGGAATTAATTACACTTATATTTCATGTAAAATCAAAATATCACCTTCATTTCCTACAATCACAACCTTTACCCTCCCTACCTTCATCAAGCTACTTTATTCAAAGTCTATCTTGGAAATGTCAATAGTTTGATGATCAAAACTTGGATTTGAGTGATAAAATTTTTTAAATATAATAATTGGGACATATAAGACACTCTTATATTATAAATTTTCCAATTAAAATAGATAAAACCCCATATGTTTTGTCTTAGAGTTGGGGCAATTTTCCGTGCACAAAGAAGACAATTTTGGGGAAAATGGTGAAAATGGTGACCAATAGGCAATTAGACCTTAGATGATGTTTGGATAATACGTGAAAAACCCATATAGATATATAAAACATTTATATAAGGTTTGATGGTAAATGCGGTACCCTACATAAGGAGGGTTGAAATCATGTGTGAATGAAACCTTTGAGCCTAGAGGACAAATTGAGGATCATGTGCATTTTTAGAATTTTCCATGATTTCCACATATAAAATTAATTATTTAATACATATTTTATAAGTTTATAATCAATTAAGATTCAAATTAATCCATTTTAGAGCAATTTTGAGTTTAAAGTAGCAAGCAGGCTCATTGACAAGACATAAACATAATGCCAAATAAGGGGTAAATTTCATTTCTAGTTCCAAGGGAGATATTATAATGATTGAGGCATGTTTATGGGAAATATTAAGAGGGATTTGAATAATTTTTTTTAAATTAAATTAATCAATAATCCAATTCTTGGCTTAAAAGTTCTCAAACCCTCACATAATACACCAAGCATCTCGAATGGCTAACTTTAAATGCTTGAAAATTTCATGAGCTTATGAATGGGACCTGGAGATGATTTTATGTGTTATATAAGGTCCTTAAGGATAACTTAGGGAAATTTATAATAATATCCAATCTGGATCCTTTATGAATAATCCCTTAAGGGCTAATGCACTCCAAACCTTCCAAAAATCTTGATTTGAACCCGATGAGAGAGAAAGGCTAACAAAAGAACTCAAATTTATGTTTAAAGATTTAAAATAATTAGTATGACCTTTATAAGTATCCTTAGATTAATCTCACGCCACTGGTTTACACCTGCAAGTATAGGGTTGTATGAAATAGGCCAAGAAGGAGCATTTAATGCTAGAATAGGGGTCCATAGAAATGATCAAGAGCTAAAATTAAATATGAGGGATGATAAGAAGGTAAAAAAAGTGAATCATAGGTTAATTTTCTATATCATATGTGTGGGAGCTCAAAATGAACATTTTTGGTCCTCTAGGCTAAAGAGGCCTAATTAAACCTAATTGGGAGGACTAATGGATCTAAAAATCACACTTGCCTTAAGTGTAGAACCATAAAAATTGACATAGATCACAATGGATAAAAAGGGTACTCAAAAATGGTTTTAATTAGTCTTGGAGGTTTGTTAATTCTCTTACACAAGAAGACTTATGTAAAAATAGGGTTACATGAGGACTAAGCCTATTGAAGGCTCTATGAGAAAAATGGGGACTTAAAGAGAATTTTATGGTTCTAGATTTATTTCTTTCAATCCAATATTATTAAAATTTGCCTTATATGAATAAATATTTCATGACTTGAGCTAAATCCAAATTTTAGCTATTTTGGCCAAATTGGGCATAGTGAGACAAAGAGGCCTTGTGACACCTAAGAGAAGAATTGATGATTGCAAGTGATGTAACTGATTGAGATGATTCAAGATGATTTAAAAGTTTCCTTTGGATGAAAATATACATATATAATATATCTCATTATCAAATCATTTCCTTTCATCATTTGTCAAGGAGTTTTAATACGCAAAGATGCTTATGGAAGAGTTTCAATGCCACATCAATGAAGGTGCTCAGTCTGGGATGGACACATGTCCACATCAGTTACTTGATATATATTCCATCTGAGTTAAATGAAAATTTTTTCCCTAACTTTATTTTAAGTGTTCAATAAATCCCATCATGAAGGCAGTTTCATAAGAGAGAATGATTACGAAGATTGATATGCCACACTAGGAGAAGAAGCTTTTCTAGGATAAAATAATGTATAAATTAGTCTCATAACTCACTTTACACCTCATCCACATGAATTTTAACTAATTTTCACCAATAGACACTTGTCCTTGTGTCTCTTCAACTTCCCTTCTCTCTCTTTTCTTCCAAAATTCTATATGTATGAGTCATGTTGGCTATTATAAAAAAGACCACAACTAGTATGGTGAGACCCTGCTGGTATGATAGTGAATTTTGTCTTTAAATAGTGAATACAAGTCTGATTTTAAGTTAGTAACATTTTATTTAAGTGTGTGAGTGATTTATAGTGGAGCTAAGTGATGGTGTCATCCTTACTCCTCTTTCTCCTTCATGTTTAAGTAAGAGTTCTGATTTTAATAGGTCATGTGAAGTGTATGAATGTACTAGGCTCCTCTTCAAGTATGAAATTGCTTCTATGGTGTGTAATATTCCCCTAGATCAGTTATCTTGTTGATTATCCTATGTATGCCTACCTTCACATTGAAACACTATGTTAGGATCCTTCAATGCCTAGAATTGGTCTTGGAAAGCTTTGTTGCTTAGTAGGAGTGTGATATTATATGGTATATGTCTTGGTATATCATCTCTTTCATGTAGTTTCATTTTCATGGAAAATCCTAACCCTTTTACCATAAATAATCATTAGATTAGGTGATAAGAACTTAAAGATGAATCTAGGGAGCTAGCCCTCATAATCTAGAGATTCATCTCTCTTACAATTTCACCCACAACTTTAGAGATGTTTTAATATTGCATCAAATTGTAGGAGTTTCATAGAATGTCATAGGGTGCACAATCTGATGACATCAGTTTTGGCACACCATGTAGGATAGCTGGTCCTAATTACTTCCATGTCCAGGTGAATGCTAGTCTTGATAAGCCCAATGTTGTAGAAGTGTTTCTAATCTAGCATTTGGCAACTCTAAAAGGTGAGAATATTTATTTTTAGATCAATTTTTACAAATTATATTTCATGGTTAAGAGGAAGAAGAAGAGATGGCTAGGCAACATGACTTCCCAACCTTTAACACCCAAAATCCAATCAATCTTCTTGCATATGATCCTATCCCTCCCAATGCCACCAAAAGTCTCCCTAACTTCAATGGAGAAGGTCCTATTACCCCATCTAAACACATTAGAGACATCTCAAAATTTTTAAATTTCCATAATATCACTCAAGTCAACATAGCTATTATGATACTTGCCATGTCTCTACAGGTTAAATCACTTAATTGGTATACGACATTGGGAGGTGGTTGCATTAATAATTGGGATTGATTTGGAGAGTTGTTTGTAAATAGGTTTGATAATAACAGTGATCACATTTCACTAATCCATCATCTGAATGTGATAAGGAGAGGTCCTAATGAATCCATGGGAGATTTGAATGAAATATTTCAAAGAATATGGCATAGGTTGCCACCTATCATGAGACCCCATCCAAGCTTTGTGTTCCCCATTTATCTCAAGGTGATTGGCACTGATGTGGTAATAATATTGAAATAAATGGGACTATTTACTCTACCTGATGCATATGAGATAGTTATTGAAGATAAGAATAGTTTTATACTAGCTGAGAAATTATCCCTAAGAGTTTCTATGTCTTTGTTATTTCATAGTTCATTTGAAACCCCAAGTGTAGATAAAGTTCCCAATGCCAATGTTAAGTCTATAATAAATCTAAAGAAGGCATATAATGATATAGATAAAGATGAAATGATTAGGTCATTACAAGCTCATCTCAAACAAGCTCAATTGTGAGTAATTACTCCACCCAATCCCTAATACAATCACCAAGGTCATCAAGTTTTTAATAGGTAGCCTAATAGATATAATCGTAATTCCATTCTATCCGCATAGGCTATTGTTCTAGTCCATACCAACTTGGTTCAAGGAGAGGAACATTTGGATCGTTTGGGACAATCTTAAGGTCAGTTTGTAAATGATAGTGGAGGAGGTTGTCATGCCTTAGTGGCATAAGAAAGAGTTACTCCTGACCTCACATCAGAAAAACAAAATCTAATGCAAAGGGATACTCATGGATAAATTAGAAGTTAAGGTACCATTATTGTGAACCTTAAAAAATAAGAAAACAATGTGAACAAGGTTGACAAAGAACTTAAAGGATTGCCATTCAAGACCTCTTCTCTATTGCCTTCACAAATTGAGAATCAACTAATTATTCCTAAGACTCCTCAAGAATTAGAATGTGATGTTGCCATAGATGATTCCCTTGAGCATATTAAATATGATACCTCAATTAGCTATGATGAAGATATTGCCATTGGTACACCTCTTTACCCTAATGGATTAGTCTTTAAGCTTGAGGAAGGAGCTCATGATATGGAGGTTGATGATGATCAACTTGAAACATAAGATCAAAAAGAGGCACTCATTAGCCAACAAGATGTTCCAAAAGAGATTGGTAGGAACATTGATAAAATTTAAGTATTTTCTATTGATCATGAAGAGTTGTCATTTTTAGATGATCTTGAAATTTTTTGCTTGAGCTTGGATGATGCATCTCCACTTCATGAAGAGACTGAGAAGAGTTTTGAAGGAGATGTTCCAGATGAACCTATTAAATATCATGAAGAACCTCCAAAATAATATCAAGGTAAGCATGATTCATCTCAATAATATAAAATGAATAATATGGATGGAGAATACAAGGTGCCATGAGAGGTAGTAAGTTTTGAAGAACCTCTCCCATGCATTCACCTTCTAGAAACACCAAAGTTTGATGGAGAACTTCCTTTTCAAAATGAATACAACCTTGATGATGAAAATCCACTTGAGGTTGAGGTTGAATTTGAAGATCAAAATGAGTCTATAATTAATGAAAACACTTGAACTAAGGACTATGGTTACCATCAAAACCAATCAAGAGGAGTATGTTTCTATTGAACGCATGTTTTTGGCTATGAAACTAGATGAAGTCAATGGAAGCACCATGGGAAGCAATAAAAGTGTTGAAAAAACAAGGATAAGACCTAAATGGAATCTTGCACACTCTTCTAGTCCACTTCAAGGAGATGTTATGAAAACCTTTCCTTTTGATCTCAGAGGATTAATTCTTGCTATTTAGTTTGTACACGTTAGAGTGTGCTTGTTTCAATGTTTCATAAGTGCTTCAGAGCATAAGTGTGTTTCCTTTCCTTTAATTGGTGAGTGTTTTTTGTGAATGTTTCAACCAACTTGTTTCCATTGATCCAAAGGTCTGTTCAAGTCAATTAGATTGCTCATATGCATGACTCCATGCCTAATGAAAGGATTAAGCAACTAGTCTTAGGTATAGTAGGCATGCCACCCTTGGGAATCACCAAGAATGTTGACCAAATTTGACCCCAAGTAAAATTTATGTCAACCCATAAAATTTTAAACCTTTATATAAAGTTTTATATATCTTATGGGGTCATCTATTGTCCTACATGTCACACTTACCCTTTCCCTAGTCCTTGTTGAAACCCATCCTCCTTGTATTAGCTCAGTCAACCAAAGTCAACATGGGTCAAACCTAGTCAAACTTTGTCAAAGTGAAAAATTGTATTTAAAATTTCCTAAAATGGTCTTTTAATTGTTTTAAGGTGTCTTAAGGTCACAAATTGGCCATTTTCTAGGTTTCATGTGGTAAAAGTGTCATTTGGCCACTTTTCTAGCAGATTAATTGACTTATACAAATGGTGGGAGTTAAAAAATATGTCATAAGGGTGGATATAAATTTTTATAAGGTCAAATAATGTTATAATTAGTCAAGTGATAGTTAGAAGTCTATTATGATGAAGAAATGGTAGTTTTTTCCTCAAAAATAGGATTTTTAGGTACTTGTACAGACTTCTCAAGTCCACCATCAGTTGAAAAAATGGTGGAGGGACTCTTCACCTCCCCAAATGTCACTTAAACATTTTTATTTAAATTATAATTCAATAAATTACATCTACAACTTGTTTTCCTCCATTTTTGCTTGGAAAGCAAAGAAAGGCCAGATTTAATCACTTGGCATGGGTCATACATGTGGAATTAGAAAGAGTGCTTATGTGGGTGGATATTAATTTGATTTAACTTAACTTTCATAGTAATAATTTAAAATTGGGTTCCTCATCCTTTATTAATAATCAGTTTGACTTTAGGCAACTTTTTATGCTTATGCATCTAAGAAGGGTCATTGTTTGCAATTGTTTTAGAAGCTTTTGAAGTGATATGATAGGGGAAGTTGTTATATGTATTTATTAGGGATTCTTTTTTTTTTTCCACTAACATATTACTTTTTAATGTCTCGATAGTTAAAGAGGCTTCTTCTTAAGCTTGTTTTGGTCCAATTTTACTACCACTGCTCTATACTCAAGAATGTGCACCTACAAGTGCCATTGAAGGTGTTGTGAAGATGTTTCCAAGTTTCATCAATGAAGGTTGTTAAATTTATGGATATAAAATTCATTATAGGTTCTTGGAGAGTCTCATCCTTGCATTTTCTTGCTCTTTCATGTTCTTGCCTGCGTATCACAATCAGACCTTCATCTACAAGCCTTGCTAATGCCATGGTGGCATATATGGAGATGTGATGAGATCTCATGATAAAAATATACATATATAGGATTGTTTAATATGGATAATTTTCAAGAGGCTATGAAATCCACTTCAAAAGGGAGAATGGAGACTGTTTTGGTCTCTCAGTCCTTAAATGACCAAAACAAAGATCCTTAACCTTTTTTGGGATAACATACACCATGACCAAAAGAGTTTATAATGATATTAGTTGTTTATCCTAATATCCCTATCCACAAAAAATGCCTACGCCAATTTTGAGGAGTAGAGGGTGAGTGGAAGATAGATTTTGTAAGGCCTAAATGTGGCTAAAAACCATTGAAAAGGGGTAGTGACATCTACAGGAAACTAACTTAAAAGGACTACTCTTCAACCAAAGTTTCATCCTAAAGTCATGATTAATGTTTTAATGGAATTTAATATGGACAATTAATAATTAAATGCTCAAATACCTTCCCAAAGGTATAGTGTATCCAACCTTGAGTCATTATCAAACCCCTTTATTCATACATAGGCTTGTGAGAGAAAACATAGTCAAGAAGGGTTAGTAAATAGTGAAATTATAGGTGCGAGTTTAGATATAATTTTGAACCTTAAATGAGGTATAATTTTAATTTTTTATCATATAAATTCATAATAATACCAATCACTTTCAAACAAACCTAATTCATGCCCATAAGCACCTACAATAGGCCTAAAGGCATGACTATCACAGTCAAGGCAGGGTGTCCCAGTTGAGGACCTAGGCAAATAATTGATATGGTTTGAAAGGATTCAATGAGGGATAAAATAATAATGGGAAAATAATTACCTAATAATCATTAATATGAGGTAAAAATCCTTAAGTCAAGGCTCAGTGATTACCTACATGTAGGGCTTTGAGAGTGTCTCAGTCCTCATAAAGTTGTGGCCTAGTTTTAGGAGTGAGAGAACTTCGTGAAAATGATTGAACTCAAAATTGGAAAAAATTATGAATTATAACATAAATTAGGTTTTATTTTGTCTAAAAATCATGACACAAACTCCAAACAACCTACAACTAGCATGTTAAACAGTGCAACCTCCTAAGTAGTCATGGACCTAATCTATGTTTCCAAAGGCATGGAAGTGTTTTATGGGGAAATAGACTATAAAATGGTTTAAATACACAATTTTAGGCATTAATTACCATTATATTTCATGGAAAATCAAAAGATAACCTTCATTTCTAACAAACACAACCTCTACCCTGCCTACCTTCATCAAGCTACTTTGTTCAAAGTTTGCCTTGGAAATGTCAATAGTTTGATGATACAAAATTGGATTTGAGTGCTCATATTTGGTAAATATAATAATTTTTACCTATAAGACACTATTATATGATCAATTTTCTAATGATAATAGAGAAAACCCCCTCTATTTTGTCTCAGAACAAGAGCAGTTTTCCATGCACAAAGAAGAGAGTTTTGGGGAAAATGGTGAAATTGATAACCAATAGGAAAGTAGACCTTGGATGATGGTTTTATAAGATTTAAAAAACCAATAGAGAGATATAAATCCTTTCTATAATGTTTTAAGGAAAATTGGGTACCCTACACAAGGAGGGTTGCAGTCATGTGTGAAAGAAACCTTTGAGCCTAGAGGCCAAACTGAGGATCAGGTGCATTTTTAGC
Source organism: Torreya grandis (assembly GCA_037957365.1). Lineage (NCBI taxonomy): Eukaryota > Viridiplantae > Streptophyta > Pinopsida > Cupressales > Taxaceae > Torreya > Torreya grandis. The sequence goes on from JARHVA010001466.1 coordinate 2,072,246, forward strand.
CTTGTCCATGTTGTCCAAATAAATAATTAATGATTGAAGAGTTATTATAAATTTTTTTAATAAATCATAAGTAAAATTAATACATTTGAGATCCATTTTGAATCTAAAGTAGCAAGCAGGCTCATTAGCTAGGCATAAGCCTAATGCCAAATAAGGGGTAAATTTCATTTCTAGTTCTAAAAGAGATATTAAAATGACTAAGGAATGTTCATGGGACATATTTAGATGTTTTTTAAACATTTTTTTTCAAGTAAATTTATTAAGAAGCCAATTCTTGGCTTAAAACCTCTCATACCCTCACAGATTACACCAAGTGGCTCAAATGGCCAACTTCAAATGGTTAAAAATTTCATGAGATTATGCATGGGACATAGATACGATTTTAGGTGTTATATAATGTCATTAAGTATCCCTAAATGTAATTTTTAAGAATATCCAATGTGCATCCTTTATGAACAATCCCTTAAGGGCTAATGCACTCCAAACCCTTTAAGAAGCTTGATTTGAACCCGATGAGAGATAAAGGCCAAAAAAGCACTAAAATGGATTATAAAATCTTGAAAATAATTATTATGACCTTGATAACTCTCTTTATATTCATATCCTACCACTGGTCCACACTTGAAAGTACAAGGTTATATGAAATAGGCTAAGAAGGAGCATTTAATGCTAGAACATGGGTCTGTACAAATGATCACGGGATAAAATTAAACATGAGGGATGATAAGGAGGTAAAAAAATTTAATCATAGATTAATTTTTCCATATCACACATATGGGATCTCAAAATAAACATTTTTGGTCTTCTAGGCTAAAGAGGCCTAATTAGGCCTAATTAAGAGGACTAATGGATCTAAAAATCACACTTGCCTTAAGTTTAGAACCATTAAACTTGGTAAAAATCACAATGGAGAAAAAGGGTACTAAAAAATGGTTTTAATTAGTCCTGGATATCTATGAATTCTCCTACACAAGTAGACTTGTGTAAAAATAGGGCTATAAGAGGACTAAGCCTAGTGGAGGCTCTACAAGCAAAATGGGGACTTGGAGAGAATTTTATGGATCTAGATGGATTTTTTTCAGTATAATATTATGAAAATATTCCTTTAATGAATAAATAATGTATAACTTGAACTAAATCCAAATTTTAGCTATTTTGGCCAAATTGGGCCTAGTGAGACAAAGAGGCCTTGTGACACCTAAAAGAAGAATTGATGATTGAAGGTGATGTAACTGATTGAGATTATTCAAGATGATTTAAAAGTGTCCTTGGGATGAAAATATAACTTTATAAGATATCTCATGATCAAATTCTTGCATCTTGCCATTTGTCAAGGAGGAGTTTCAATACTCAAAGATGTTTGTGGAAGAGTTTCAATGACATGTCAAAGAAAGTGCTCAGTTTGGGATATACACATGTCCAAATCAGTTACTTGATATATATTCCATCTCATTTGCATTCAAAAATTTTCCCTAAACTACTTTAAGTGCTCAAGAAAGCCCATCATGAAGGCAGTTTCACAAGAGAGAATGATTGAGAAGATTGTTATGCCACACTTGGAGAAGAGACTTATCTGGGATAGAATGATGTGTAAATAAGTTTCATAACTAATTTTACACCTCATACATATGAATTTTAACTAATTTTCACCTCTATACACTTTTCCTTGTGCTTATTCAACTTTCCTTCTCTCACTCTTCTTCCAAAATTCTATAAGTATGAGCCATATTAGCTATTGTAAAAAAGACCATAGCTAGTATGGCGAGGCCCTATTGGTATGATATTTAATTTTGTCTTTCAACATTGAATAAAATTATGATTCTAAGTTAAGAACATTTTGTATAAGTGTGTGATTGATGTATAGTGGAGCTAAGTGATGGTGTCATCCTTACTCTCTTTATCCTTCATGTTTAAGCATGAGTTCTAATTTTAACAGGTCATGTGAAGTGTATGAATGTACTAGGCTCCTATTCAAGTATTCAATTGTATCTATGGTGTGTAATATACCCCTATATCAGTTATCTTGTTTATTATCCTATGTATGCCTACCTTCACATTGAAACACTATGTTAGGATCCTTCAATGCCTAGAATTAGTCTTAGAAAGATTTGTTGCTTAGCAGGAGTGTGATAGTATGTGGGATATGTCTTGGTGTATCACCTCTTTAGTGTAGTTTCCTTTTCATGCAAAATCCTAACCCTTTTACCATAAACAACCATTGGATTAGGTGATAATCACTTAAAGATGAATCTAGGGAGCTAACCCTCATAATCTAGAGATTCATCTCTCTTACAATTTCACCCATAACTTGAGAGATGATTCAATGTTGCATCATATTATAAGAGTTTAATATAATGTCCTAGGGTGCATAATTTTATGAAAAAAATTAATTTAATTATGTCTTGGGTGGTGGTTTTCTTTGATTTGTGAGATGATGCTATGTTGGATTCAACATTTGTTGAAGCTTAGAATATGTAGATGAAGTATAGTTACCTGAAAATAACACCTTGCACTAATGGTTGTACTATTATATAAGATTTTATTGTGAATTTTTATGTTTTTATTGAAAAAATAAGTTGATCTTTATATTCCATTTGTTGGCCTAAAACTCCAGTATAGGTTAACTATGTGATTTAACCTTTTAAGGTTTTACTAATGTAATTTCTATGTTTTCTTAAAGGACCGAGATGTCTAAATCGGTTAAATAATATGAAATAATTAGGTACTAATTTATTATATATTTTTACCTTATTTGGATTTATAAAAATGGTATTAACTATGCATAAACTTAAACTTATCTATAAAGTGACTATCATGGATGATTTAGGTTCTAAAAACTGGGTTCTGGATAGTTCTAAGTATTGTCAATATGATTTTGGGATTTATTTGCTCATAGGATAGTTTCCCCACTTGGATAGTGATATAATGTTATTTTAGTGTCCTTAAAGTGGTGCTAGTAAACTCTTTACAGGACTACTCTTATTTTCTAGGAGCACTTGTGCATTTATTTTTAGGTCATGTTCTTGTGTGCATGAAATATATAAATCTATATTGTGCCTAGAAAACCTAATTTGGTGTGAAAACCCTAATCCTCTTTGAAAGTATGGAATACTAAATAATTATTTGTTCATTATTAGGATAGGATGGACTTCTTCAAAACCTTGTTTTGAATTTATTTTGCTACATACCAATACTCTGAAGAGGGATCAAGCCTAATGTAGTTCTCGCACCTAGTGTTTGATGCAAGTGAATGCTAGAATGACAATGGAATTGGATGTATTGAATGTGCTTGAGCTCTGAAATCTTTGAAATTTGGGTTTATGTATGTTTTATATGGTAGTATGTATAATTAGATTAGAATAGGGATTAAATAACTTAATTTTTCTCAACTTGTCTTTTATTTGAATAAGCTTTTTTAATCTCCTTTCCATTTAGTGAATAAGGGATAAATATACTTGTATTTATAGATATATATATATATATAGCTTGTGGAAATAATAAAATTTTCTTAGGCTAAACTTAGGAGGGAAAATCATTTGAAAAAGTATCCTTTCAAGAAATTTAGGGATAAGGATATTAGCACCCATTTGGGGACACTAACATCATGTGGATGTAGTGTCCCAAATGTGGTGATAATGTCCACCAAATAGACTGCTAGGAAAAATAGGTTGGGATCTAGGAAATATATCTTGGAACTATGCTTTGGATGACTGTAACTATCTATGGTTTGTATAATGAATGAAAAGGTGTGTCAAAGTCTCTAGGATAGGTCTAGGGCTAATCTAAGAATAAGATAACTCAAACAACACTCTTAGCATCCAAATACCAGTTTTTAGTGATTAAATTTGTTCCCCCCTTTATCATAGAAATGTATCAAAGTTAAATGACAAGTATAAAGGAAAACTAAGTGTACCTAAACTTACCTTAGAATTGAAGCTAGTATAGCTGAGTCTGAGTATGTGAATCTAGGTCTGCATATGTGAAACATGATCCAAAGCAATGACATATAATTAAACATGAAAAAGTTAGTCCTTACTTAAGAGACAATAAAAATAAAAATACTATGTTCAAATAAATTAAGTGAGTAAAGCTAAGTAAAGAGATTGGAAAGGAATAAATACACCTCATTGGTTATGCAAATCAATGCATGAACCTAGTGATAACCTATGTGTGTGTGTGTATACAGTGATTATATCATTGAATATATTGAAATGAGGTGATGGCTTAATCAATCCTCATATGGGTGGCTCAATAAATCAATTTGGATTTTATTCCATCATTTCCCACCCTTGCTCAGTGGATCCTAATATGTGAATAACTTGGATAAGACTGTGTGTCTAACCCTCTTATCTGGGTGGCTCAAGACTCAAGTAGGACATGACTCCATCATTTCCCACCCATTTTAAGTAGATGAATTTGTAACTAAAATATTCAAAGTGATGAAAGTACTTAACTAAGTTAATTTAACTATGTATGCCAGATCTACAACCACTCAAGTATATTAGGTGGCTCTGGGCCACTCAAGAATGCCAACCATTATAGATGGAGTAAGGCATGAATCTGGTGACAACCTATAATGTGATAAAAAGTGTATATAACATAGAGAATGACATGGATTTTTCCATTTCATTGGATCAAATTGTCTATGGTTGAGTATATGGAAATTATATTCCACACACATGACCCCAATCTGGTATCTAAGTATATTGAATCTGAACTACGTATGTAATAATTGAATTTGTTTGATGAATTAAATGTGGGAGTGATCATGTTGTGCATGATTCCCCATAATATGAGTAATTGGTATGACTCTTAGTTAAAATGAATGTATATAAGCAAAACATGAACATAACTATCAAATTTATGACTATATTTATGCAAATCTGTATTATACCTGGTGTATTAGTCTAGCTAATCTAGACTATCTTAAAAATAGGGATATTAGACAGTAGCACCCTATAGTGGATAATAGTGACATGTGACACTAGTGTCCTAATCTAGGTGCTAATGTCTACCTAGTTTAAACTTTGGGTGATCCAAACTATTTTCTGAACCTCTATTCTTTTTTGTGTCTACCCAGTGTTTGATTTTAGAAACTAAGCTTGTGTACTAAAATTTATTTGTGAATATCAAATTAGGAAACTAATTTCTATGACAAACCCCTGTGAATGCCCCATCTTTTGAGGGTAGTTGTTAAGCCTATGTAATAACTATCTTGAAAATAAGTAGATCTAAAAAATGTGTTAGATGGAGCATATGCATAATATTCTAATACAATATACAAATATAACATCAAAATGTAAATGAATATGAGCATAAATAGGTAATGTAAGATTTATGTTTTAATATAACATTACACAAGCATGTCAAGATAGATGTAATCAATGTGTATAGTAGGAAATTTGAGTAACTACCTAAGGGGATGGGGCATGATATCCATCATGACACCCAAGCAGGAAGGGTAGATGCATGAGGTCCCTCATGGCATCAAAAACTTGTGTGTGTGTGTGTGTGTGTGTGTGTGTGTGTGTGTGTGTGTGTGTGTGTGTGTGTGTGTGTGTGTGTGTGTGTGTGTGTGTGTGTGTGTGTGTGTGTGTGTGTGTGTGTGTGTGTGTGTGTGTGTGTGTGTGTGTGTGTGTGTGTGTGTGTGTGTGTGTGTGTGTGTGTGTGTGTGTGTTTGTGTGTGTGTGTAATAAGAAAATACAAGTGTCATGGTGAAAAAGCACACATACAAACACATCAGGCACACAAAAGGTAGGCCAATAAGTCATAATATAAGGGACATGGGCACATATCACTAATTGTGAGAATGAATACATATAAGGACATGTTAAAATGTACACATACACAAGTAACAAACAATTTGGCTTAGATCCACATAAAAGGACATGTTTAAATGTTTGCATATAGAAGTAGGAAATCACACACAAGGGACATGGGCATATGTCGAAGGCATATAAATAGATGAATGGTGTAGATTTAAATAATAATATCATATTCAAATTCCATCAAAGATGCAAGAAGAATAGGAAACACAATCAAGTTTAATCAAGTAAAACTAAAAATGAAAACATGTATAACTATGTAGTAAAAATCTATGTAAATGCTAAGATGTATATGCATTGAGTTTAACTAGTGATATTGAGAAAAAAATAACCACAATGAGTAAAAATGATAAATATCATGATGTATCAATGTGCAAACTAGAATGTATAGTATGTAAAGATAGATCCTGGTAGTAGTAATTATGTATGAGATTCCCCTAAGTGGGTGGATTTATTAAATATATAAACCTGGATTAATGTATATGCCCCTAGTGGGTAGATGATATAAAGTCTAGATCCATGTAGTATATTAGGATCTTTTTTGTAATTTTTAAACACTCAAAAAGAACAAGTGAAGTATATGTGTATGGTAAAATTTAATATACTAAGATAGATATCAATATGTAATATCTAGCAAGTAATAGAAACACAAACATAATAATGCATATAATCTATAAATTTTGTATTTTTAAAATATTTGAATGTTTTTATATTTTGACATGTTATATTTTTTTGTGTTTTTTTGAGTATAATATATATACAATAAAATTAAAATAAACTATGTACAAGGAGTGAGAGAGATAAAGAAGTTTGTACAAAGAAATACTATAAATGCAAATGAAACAAAATACAAGCAAAGTGTAATGTCTCTATAGACCCAACATAACATCCATAAGATGTGGATAATTAAATGGTGAATCTAGTGGAATATCATCTAGTGTCAGATATTGATCCTATTCTAACTTAAATAAGGCATCATCATCATGATCATCATATCAATATGTATGCATTAGTGGGGCCTTATCCTTGGAATCAGTTTAGAGTATGTGCATCTGAATGGCATGCTTCTCAACTATGTAAGATTCCTCTTGCATGGTTCTAGGGTAAACCACATTAGACCATGGAGTATTTGTGTGAAACCTATGGTTATCATCTGTGTCATCATGTAAAATGAGAACCATGTGTCCATAATGAGTCAAAATCAAACATTATCTAACCAATAAACTATAGCATCAATCACCTATAACCATGTACTTCCAAGTGTAACCTACATATGAGTATCTCTAATAAAAATAAAGAATAATGTATTGACCACCTTGGGGACACATTTAACTAGTAATTTAATATGTCAAATGGAGACATAATAGTGTATATCATGATGTAGTTCACTCTCTTTATAACCAATGTGGTGTAAAAATACCAAAGTGAAAGTATTAGGATCAAAATCCTTATTTATAGCCACATGGGGAAGATATTTGTCTATTATAAATATTTGTATAGTCAATAGATGTGATGACTCTATCATGATGCTCATATCTATGAAGTGGATCATATCACTAGTAGTGGTGGTACTTATGGATGTGGAGGTTATATGATGTGGATAGTGTCCTTAGCCTTAAAATTATGTAATTTATATATTAGTGTTATGCATGTATCTATATCATGTCATGTGAGTCTTTGAAAGTGGAAAAATGGTTTCCCTTCGTGTGGTGATAATATATTGCCTGATTTGTGCTAGACTGTGGGTAATATCATTAATCCTCTATCAAGTAATATCTATAAGATTTAGTGTGGTATGTCTTATGAACTCCTTGAATTTGTATGACTAAATTGGTATCTATTGATGTGACCATATATACTGAATGGATCAAGGGATCTAATGTTGATTTTTGTTGAGTATGGGACCTCATAGATGTAGAATCCTAAAAAAGTGAGTCAACTAGTGTAGAATGGGGTATGAGTGCCTTTGAATTATATTTATACTCTCTTAAGCCCACTATTTTAAATCTCAATCCACATAAATAATCATCAATGTGTATAAGTGGTTGATCATCCTTGATAGTGGCATGTGAATCTATGTTAGAATTATTAATGTAAGCCTCTTCTGAATTGACAAGGAGTGGTAACTAGGCTATGAAGATCTCATCATGTATATTAGATGAGGATGTTTGTATTGTGAGAGAATATTCCTCTATCATAAATGAAGGTACATGTGTTGGGAGAGGCTAGTCTTCTATCATCAGTGAAGGTGCTTATGTTTTAGGAAGATTTGAAGGTGATACATGAACAATCTTACTAGACTCCCCCACCTCATAAGTATACATCTGATCAATGGGAATCGTATGAGGTGGGGGTTTGATGATAACATGATGTGTCCCATATGATTAAGTACTCAATGTAAAAGGATCAATGAGCCTACAATATCTAAATGGATGATTATCTACTGGACATGTGTATAGGTACCCATCATGCAAAAACTTTACACATTTGTGAAGAGTGGAAGGTACAACTTAGGAGTCTATTTCATATTTCTAATTTAAGTATTCTTCTATGACACACTTCATGATTGATTTAAATATTTTTAACTAAAGTTCTAGGTTCTTGAATACTTAGGAGTATTCCCCCTATGAGTCACCATTTATTGTACCCAACACACCCCATTTCTAAAAATGAGGACCCCCTTGTTCAAAATTCTATAAATTTGTGTTATAAATTGGACTTGATCAAAAACTAGTGTTGAATAACTTGTGTTGATCTAGTTTACATGGGTCTGTTAGCACATAATTTTCATTTGAATTCATCTAATCTTGCTAACATTTGATTCTTATGTTTCCATGTTGCAGGTCTAATGGGGTCTCGTTGGTGTGAACACTACCTAGGGTTTTACACCTTAATGCTAAGTTGACTCTTTGTTTTGATTAATCCTTGGTCTCTTATTGATTAAATTGAATCTATGTTTAAAATTATGTTAAAAAATTAGCCTAGTTTGTTTAACCTACAGTCCTTTTGAAATAGATTCAAAATTTACGTAAGGCCAAAATTACTATGGATCACTTTATTATATTATAGACTTAGTTTAAGATTTTAGCCTAGGTCTTAATCATATTTATTAATACAACTCAGACTCTAGTCTAAAATATTTATGCTAGGTCCTTTATGTCTTATGGTTCATGATGACTAAATTAACATGAGGGATATTTTATATTTGTTAATAAAACAAAACTTTAGGCTAAGGCTTTACATATTTCCCAAGTAATAAAAAAAACCTAAGGTAATAGGTGGTAAGATCTTGGTGCCTTAAAATGAGATCAACGATCCATGGTAAATTTTAAAAGTCAAAAGGTTCAAAAGAAGATCGATGGTGCATGTTTTTTCATATACCAAAGATCTAATGATGAGAGATCAAGGTTAAAATGTCAAAGGTTCTAAAATCTCCATGAGACTGAAAAGTGTGACAATATCGATAGGTAGTGTCACCATCTCAATAGGTAGCTTGAAGATCTAATGGTGTGGTTCAAAGTCATAAAGTCAACAAAAGATCTATGGAGTGACCTAAAAGCGCTAAGTGGCAACATCTCAAGATCCCAAATGGTAGATATAATATTCTATGAGCCCTTCCCTAGAGTCAACAATTTAAAACTAATAAGACCCCATGGATCTACCAAGTGGCATACACACAGAACAAATAGTCTCAAAGAAGTGACAAGTGTTAAAATTTTGTGGGAGTCAAAAGGTTAAGCACTAAGATCTACCGTGCATGTTAATTCACGTACCAAAGATCTAATGATGTGAGATCATAGTTAAAATTTTAAAGGTTCAAAGAAACCCATGAGAGTGACAATGTCACAATCTTGGTGGGTAACCTAAATATCTAATGGGTAGAGTGATAGTAAATAAAATCAATAATATTAGATCTACAGTGCAAATTAACTCAAGTACCAAAGATATAATAGTGCATAATCAAGATCAAAGTAGCAAAGGATTTTCAAAAGTGAATGTGATGGTGACAAGTGTCACCATCATGGGATCACTTAACATAGATCCAATGGTGTTAATGTAGATCCCAAGACATGAAGATTAATGGAATTAATTGATCTATGCAAATGAGATCAATAGTGCAAGATCAACAAAGACTTTTCAAAGGTCCTAAAAATAGTGAGGAACTACCAAGTGGCATACTAGTATTCAATCATGCAGAATTAATATCGATCAAGCATGATTACTTTTTGTAATTTAGATCAATGGTGTAAAATGAGACATACTTTTGAAATTTCTTGGAACCAATAGGAAGCTTTCACATGGCATGTTTTTGTGAGCTCAGAGATAAATATCAATGGTGCAAAATTGACCTAGCCTGAGAGAGCACAAAGTAAGGACATGTGTCCAAAGGAAATAATGGTTATTTTTTTAATCAAATGGGTAGCTCAACATGGGCATTAACACATTGACATGACACATTGGATTCCAAAACTAGTGAAGATCAAGAATGTGAACACATGTGTCTTAGACTTAATTTGGTTAGCAAATATGAAAGTGAAGATCTAACAATAGAATAAGAGAAGGCTGTAGTTATAGGGACATCTCAAAGGTCAATTACATTGACATTGTCTATTATTTTGAGTTAAATACCCTTTAAATCCTTTCAAATGAATATTGTATTTTATAAAGTTAGGGGCAACATGTAATGCACAATTATGTTAGATTATTCATAGTTAAATAGTGTCATTGGTTCCAAGGCATTGGTAAAGGGATACTTGTCCTTTATACATGTATGAATTCCATTTGAAGGTGGATAACTTAAAATATATGATAGGTTATTATCACAACCTATAAAATGAGGTATTATCATTTAATACATGTAGTTCAATCTATACTTGTAAAATTTTCCCTTCTTTACACATTCACATGTTGCATAGTTATTTCAAAGGCTAACTTAAACTGATAAATGTAAGTAGAATCTTATATGGTTTTGACCATAGTTAGAACTCAAGTTATGACTATCACATGTAATGACTTTTCATGTACCTATAGGATGAGGTAAACCCTTCCCCAAGACTATTTAAAAAATTATAATCCACTAGTTGGAAGAGTAAAAAAAAATTAATATACAGGAGCCACATCAATTTCAATTGTAAGTAAATGTGTTTGTGTATTCTCTCTCTAATTTATATGTAATTAGGTTTATCTTATTTTGGTTGTATGATTCAATAATTATTAGTATGCAACATCTATAATGAATTATTTCTTGTCTTGATTGATATGATAGTCTTAGATGTCAAAAACTAGCTATTGAAGGATTAGTAAACTACATTTATTATTGGAAATTAAATTGATTGATTCATGTTCTTAAGTGTGTATAAGTTATTTATTTTGATATAGTTTTCTATGTGTGTGTAAAAGTTGTCTCAGATACCTCATTAGCCCCACCTATAATATCTTGATTAAGGGTGTGCAACAACTTCTCTAAAAGAGGCAACCTTTGACTGAGGCTTGTGAGTTTCCTATATCAGTATCCCCTTAGACTTCTAAACCATATTTGACTGCTAGTGTGAAATATTTGCTTGCAATAGGCATAGGTTTTGAAATCACTTGTCCATTTAGAAACCATCTAGAGAGGTGATTCTCGAAAACATAGAATATTCTTTTATGCCTTACCCTTCCCTCTTTTTGAGTTTGTTTTGAGATTTATCCACTTTATATTAGCAACCATCTTCCCATGTAACTCATGTAAGAATTCAAACCATATACCTAAAACTCATGCCCTAGAGTGGAGTTTACCTCCTTTGAGGTCCAAAAATGTTAGATGTTACCTCATTTATTATGGTGTTTATAAAAACCACATCAACACCACTTTTAGGTGATTACATTATGCAGTGAGGAATATGAACTCTGGTTAATTTATGAACACTACTATTATTATATTATATTTTATTTTGAACATATTTTATTTTCAAATAGTTTTTGGCATCTATGTTTTGACATAATTTATTATAACATGAGTAAATTCTTGTAATCTCATGTTGTATATTGATTATGCAAAGAATTGAATCTTTACGTGAAATAAAATAGATTTCCCTTATTATACTTTCCTTGATAATGAACATAGCTTGTTTATTTTCAACAAAAATAGTAGCTAAATCCAAATTATATAATTGTGATGAATACTATTAAATGTTTTTATATAGTAGTGCAAAAATATGTTAAGGGAAGGAATATCTTGACTTATGAGAGTTAGAGTCATATTGTTGCAGAATGCTTTCATTGTATAAAAATAAAGATAATAATACTATCTAACATGGTTGTAGGTGTGATATCCTCTCTACCTGATTGGGGTTGGTAGAATAACATCATTGATATTATTTTTTCTAAATGATTAAAATATTGTGTTGATTTATGGATTAGACATTGAAATTTGGTTAAATTTGATTGATCATGGATGAAGTTGGATTTATAAAATCAATGGAAAATTATTAGTATTGTGTAATATTCCTCCTGAGCCTTTTGGCTACATAGGGTGACTTTTAAATTATGCAACATGATTAAGTACTATTGTAGAGATTTGGTTAGGATAGATTTTACTATGCACATTTTGATTGTTATTCTCTTTGGAGCCTGTTTTATTTCTATTTGATTTAAGTTGAAAATTATCATAGGATATTAACACTGCCAGTTGTTAGTTGATGTACATCAAGTAATAATCTAGTGCAAGGTGTTCTTATCCTTGTTTACCTTCATTATAATTTACGAATGGTTATGTTGGATCAACATACCCCCTAATTTCTTGATTTTACAAATAGGGGACCCTTATGGCTATTTAAAAACATATGAACCTTAAAAGCTTGATTTAAGAGGTTATATTTTTTAGATTTTGAAGATTATCTGCTTGAAAGGGATATGATTTATACATGTTTAATGATAATGATTATGTTTTTGGACTAACTTTGCTAATGGTTTGTCTTGAAAGATGGAATTATAGGTCCAATAAATAAGGCTAGGTATTTTATGAAGAAAACCCTAACTTTTGAATTTAAAAGTTGGAGGGAAGACTTGTTCAGGTTTCCCAAACAACTCAACTTATGAAAAGTTTATAAGTATATAGATTTAATCAGGTTTTCATTGGTTTATTACTTAGTCAGGTTTTATTTAGTCAACACATTACTTTTTTGGGTTTTTTAACCCCTCTTAATTTGGTGTCTTCTTTATCAAATAGTTACCTCTCAAATTTTGATGACTTATTACTTGTTTAAACTTCATGTATTTTTTTAGATCTAATGGTTCTCACTTTCTCACATATCTAATCAGATGGTGCAAATCAAATGCAAGTAAATAGGCCCAACTAAACCCCAAAATACCATTTGAAATCCTAACTTTGAGGCACTTTCTTGAAGTAACCCTTTGGATTTTATTGAAGTGTCCCGTCAAAAAAGTTGTCTTGATCCACTTTAGTAGAAATTACCCTTTAGAGAAATTATTTTGAGCACTATTTCTTGTAGACCTTTTGTCTAAAAAAATCAACCCTTCAAATTTTTTAAAACCTACCCTTCAGAAGAATTGGTTAAGACACTTTCCCAAGAAAGTGACCCTTCAAAAAATGTTTAAGGGCAATTGCGTGAAGTCTTTCTAGGTTCCTTATTTTATGCCTAACCCTAATATTTTCTCTTTTTAGGGACCAATCATTGATGAGTACATGGATCATGATCAATATCTTGTGCTTTTTCATAGATCCAATCTGACAGTGCAAACTTGCCAAAGTTTTTTTAATGTAGTATAACCTTGAGGCCTAGCAAAAGGATGTATTTCTTGACCCTTAGAGGAACCCCATGTGTTTTTTAAACATAAATAGACTTATTATAAGAATTTTTACCTAATTCATATTAAATCTAAGAGCTCATTAAGTCATGTTCATCTTTGCAAATTAGACACCCACACTTCATTATAGGATTTGATCTGACGGTGTGAAATGGCTAAATGCTTTCAACATAATCAAAGTTTAATCAACCAATAAAAAAGACTTAAGGGATCATGTAGCCCAAAGACTTGGACATTATCCCAAGGAGCATGCTTTTAACTTAAATAACAATGTGTTTTTCAACACAACATGACTACAAGGCTTAAGCTTAAGCCCTCTATGTATATTAGATGAGCTTAAATTTGATAGCCTCATGCCCATCATTTGACATTCATGAGAACATTTTTGACAATCATGAGGACATCAAATTTAAGATAGTCTAAACTTTTATCCTAGTGAAGGGATGCATTTCTCAACCCTTTAAAAGGCCCCTTTGATTTTTAACATGAAAACTTAGTATAAGACTTTTAACCTAAGTTTTTATTAAGATCAAAGCTCTTTAACTTGTGTGAATTTTTGTAGATATGATGGTCCACACTTCATCATAGAATTTGATCCAATGATGCAAAATGGTTGAAGACTTTTCAATGAAGATGAAGAATAAAAAAGGTGACCAATCAAAAAAGACTTCAAAGATTGAGATCAATGGACCACGCTTGCTCATAGATCTAATCTAATGGTGTGAAATAAAAGAAAATTTCAAAGACTAATGACTAGCTTCTAAAAGGACTTTTATGGGAGTAACACAAGTGAATTTATGAATTCACCACCTCCACCATTAAAGCTACAAAAAACCTTAGTTTTCTAACATAAAGACCTAATTCTTACCTAATTAAATCACAATTTCATTTAAAAGAGCTAAAAATAACCTTGAAAAGAGATAAAAACACTCAATGAGATCATGTAGTCTAAGGGAAATTAACCAATTGGAAGAACATAGACACTAATAAACAATAATGGAGAGATAAAGCCAAGGTTTATTTGTCTATAGATAATGAAGGGAGACATTACAAGGATACAAAATTGGATGTGGGAGCCTTAAACAATGGTATTAAAAATTGGTCTAAAATATTTTTTGCAATCAACGTCTTAAAACCCTTAGCCCCAAATGATAAATGAATTGTTATATTTTTGATGCGACATGAAGATTTGGTAGTAATATAGATGTCTAGGCTTCACCTTGCAACTACCAAACTAGAGGTATTATATTGCATAGATATCCTTAATCCTATGTTTCTTACTTGTAGAATAGATGGAGATTTTATAATAAAGGAAGGTACATCAAATAAGGTTACTTATATAGCTCCAATATCTTTTGAAGGATACTATAAGCTTCCCAAGTCTTATATAGACCTCCATGAAATCAAGGAATGATTCACTAAGAATGACTTAGATAATATCTTAAGACCATGGCTAGATGGAAGAGCTCATGTAATGAGAAACCATGATGGTAAAAACCCAATTATACAATTTAGGGAAGGGATTAGAATCATCATGAATTTGTTGAATAGGGATTTTGGTGTATAAATCACATCTTATGTTGACCCTAGGTGGGTCTCCTATGTTTATTTCATGATAGAAGAGATGCTGACAAAGTCAAAGAGATTATAGTCTATGAAGACTCTAAAGTTGTGGTCAACCAAGTGAAGAATAAATACTAGTGTAGGTTATCTTAATTGAAGAGATATAAGTTTAGGGTAAGGTATTTGATTAAATATTTTGATTCCTTCAACATCTTAGCTATTCCAAGGGAAGAAAATAAGGCTACTGATGAGCTTGCTTCTGTTTCAACCAACCTCATACCAAATCAAGATTCCCTTTACTTCAACATTGAGTTGGTACTTTGCCCATCAGTCCCTGATAACATCAATCAATTCTAGGTTTTCAATGATGATCAATATATCATTAATTTCTTGACCAAATCTAGGGCCTTTAAAGCTCATTAATTTATGAACTGGATGAAAGCTCTCCTAAAAAGGAGCCTAATGATACGATCATCTAGCTTAGTGATAACAAGATACCTAAAGGGATGATCTATTTAGAGAGGTTGTTTGATCATGATAATCTTATGGAGTTACCTAAGGTACCTAAAGTGAGTGTAAAATACTACAATCCAATTGATCTTGGTCCACAAGACCAACCTCAATCCATCAACATAGGGAAATCATACACTGAAATGGAGAATAAAAAATCAAGAGAGTTTCTAACAAAGTAAAAATATGTCATTGGTTGGTCCTATGAAGACTTGAAGATATTTGACCTAAGGGTAATAACTCATACAATACCTCTCAAAGAAAACTGCAAGCTTTTCAGTCAAAAATAAAGGCTAGTTAATCCTTTCTTAGAGCATATGATCAATAAAGAGGTTAAGAAAATATTGGATACAAGGATTGTCTTTCCTATAAGACACTCCACTTGGGTTGTAAACTTGGTCCCATTAAGAAATAAGAATGGGGAGATTAGATTATGCATTGACTATAGGAACTTGAACAAAGCTTCTGAAAAGGACAACTATCCTTTACCTTCTTTAGACCAAGTCATACAAGCAATTTTAGGGTTAGATATGATGTCCTTCTTGGATGGATTCTTAGGGTATAACCAAGTTATGGTTAACCAAGAGGATATGATGAAGACAACTTTCATGACCAAGTGGGGAACCTATGCCTACAAGAGGATGCCCTTTGGGCTTATCAATGTAGGAACAACATTATAAAGTGCCATGGACCATGCTTTCCAAGGTCTGATAGGTAAATGTATCATCATCTATATGGATAATTTGATAGTTTTCTCTAATAATAGAGAGGATAAATTCATGCACTTGAAACAAGTGTTTGAAAGGTGTCGAAGATATGGCATTTCCCTCAACCTAAAAAAGAGTATATTTTATGTCATAGAGGGGAAACTACTAGGCCATGTTATCACCAAGAAAGGGATATCCATAGATCCTGATAAGGTGGAGGCCATCTTTAAAATTGAGTTCCTTAAAAATATAAAAGAGGTTAAGTCATTATTTTGGAAAATTAACTTTGTAGGAAAGTTCATCTCGGACTTTGCTGAAATTGTCAAGCCTTTGAATGACATGTTGCAGAAGGATGTCAAGATATCTTGGAATGATGAATCTAAATTTTTTTTTTCTGATATTAAGAAGGCAATCACTGAAGCTCCAATCCTCATAAGTCCTGACTTCTCAAAGGATTTCTATTTATATTCATTTGCTTTTGAGCTTACTATGGCTACATTACTAACTCAAAAAGTTGATGGGAATGATCATCCCATAGCTTTCATGAGCACCAATTTCAAGAATGATGAAGTGAAATATTTTATTATTGGCAAGCAAGATTATGCATTTGTGAAATTAGTTAATAAATTTAGGCATTACATCCTTAGGAACAAGGTGCATGCTATCTTGTCAGACCTAACTATGAAGCTTAGAGAAAAGAGAGGCAAATGGATTTTAGTTCTGCAAGAGTATGATATTGAAATGAAGATTGCTAAGATGGTAAGATGCCAAGGCTTAGTTCAAATTATTTCCAATGTAAACCCCAAGCTCCATGTCATACAAGTTGACCAACAAAAATTCTAACATAATGAGTGGTATGACTCTATCATTCACTTAATTATCAATAATGTTTGTCCCCTAGGACATAAAAGAGAGAAAAGGAGAGCCTTGAGGCTCAAATAATCTCACTACCTCATCAATAATGGAGTCTTTTATAGAAGGAACTTTGAGATAATTTATTTAAGATGTGTATCCAAAGAAGAAGCAGCTCAGATCATGACTACCTTCCATGAGAAGCTAGGAAGTGGACACCCTTCAAGAAGAACCATAGCTCACAAGATCCATAGAGATGGGTATTATTGACCATCCCTATTCAAATATGCTCATAAGCATGTGAGGAAGTGCCATGCATACCAAATATTCAACACAAAAGAGCCAAAGACAACCATGACTTAAAAACCTATGATAGTTGAAAAATCCTTTGCATAATGGGGGTTGGACTTTATAGGGGTGATCAACCCCAGTTATTTTTAAGGGCATAAGTTTATCCTTACTGCTACTAACTATTTTACAAGGTGGAGTGAAAATATTCCATCAAAAATTGTAGGATAGAAGAGGCAATTAACTTCATGGAATAAAACATTTGCACAAGATTTGGAACCCCAATCTCTTTGGTCTATGATAATGGATCTAATTTCACTTCTATTGAGATGATTGAATGGACATATGAAAATGGAATCACTCTAAATTTTTCATCCAATCATTATCCCAAACTAAATAGAGTCTCTGAATCTATAAATAGGAATTTGATGAAGGCTATCAAGAAATATATAGAAGACAAACCTAGAATAAGTTTGCATTATGGGAAGATAAAATCAGAATTAAGAATGATCTCAAGGCTTCACCATTCTTATTGGTGTATGGCCAAGAACCTATCTTCCCTATCACTCTAAATTTTCCCACATTTAAATTCATGTAGGAGTACATGGAATAAAATCAAGAACTTGCTATCTCAAGGTTGCTAGATATTATTCAGATGAAAGATGATAGAGACAAAGCATTTACTAACTTTATCAGGCATCAAATAATAGTTAAAATATGATTTGATAAAGGATCCAAAATCAAAGTGTTTAGGCAAGGAGACTTAGTCCTCCTCTGGGACAAAGCTTCAAAGCCAAAAGGGAAGCATGGAAAATTCACAACTTTGTGGATTGGGACATATCAATTCATAGAGACATTAGGAAAAAATACCTTTAAGCTATAAGACCTCCAATGATTAAGTTCACCTTTCCCACTAATGGCTAATATCTCAAGCATTATTTTGATACTGCTCCACCAGGGGTCTTCATGGAGTAAAATATTTAAGACTTGTTAGATTAGAGTAGGTAGGATAACTAGTTTCTTTTCTTGATTTCCCTTCATGCTTTGCTAGTACATATTTATTTGTTTCTTGCTTATTGCTTTCTATTGTGTGTGTGCTTTGTGTTTCATTTTATTTTTCTTGGTTGTGCTCTTTTGTTTCCAATAAGTCTTGTAGATAGTAATTGCTCAAGTTTTCATGAGATTACTTAAAATTCTAGTGCTTTGAAGTAGGGATATGCATCTTACAATGATGAACATAGGTTATAACAAAGCACCATGATGTAACTCAAAGACAATGGTGTAGATTGATATAGAGGTTAATTATCATCACAAGTCTTAAACATAATCTTAAAGCAAGGTTTGGTTGAAATAAAAATCATATGTGTTAGAAGAAAACTTAGGTTGTTTAGGCACATTTCATGCTAGCACTTAAAACACATCCCTATTTGAGATAGAGGTTACAATTAAAAGTGATTACCCCAAGAATAAAACACTTGACCAAATCCATAAAACATGGCTATATTGGTTCCCAACCTTTACAAAAAGACCTAGAAAATACAAAAAGGAAGAAACTTATTACAAAATCTATGGAAATAAAAGCAAAGGTGATTTTAGTAACCTCCACCAGGGCTATGGACACCTAGTTGGCAGTGGAACAAGGCCTTGAGTGGGACCAAAGGTATATTTTTGGGGATATGGATGCCTAGCTAGTAGTAGAACAATGCCTAAGCCTTTCTTAAACTAAGAGCAACTATTCTCAATGAATATCCAAAATGCTCCAAGTCAAGTGTTATGACCAAAGGTATGACCTAGATGGTTTCTTCCAAAGTTCCATGACAAATAGCATGTGGAATCAAAGCACACACTATGTGTTTATTTTTCAACATTTTGAGTTTGAATTTTACACATGTGAGGTTTATCCCAATCGAGGTTTGTTTTAGATAATGTTATGGACCCAATGGATGAAATACTTATGTATTGGTCTAAACCAGAGCCTTAGGTTCTAAAATATTTCTATGTTTCCTCTATGAGTCACCATTTTTTGGATCAACACACCCCTCAATTTATTGATTTTGAAAATAGGGGACCCTTATGAATGTTTAAAAACATCTGAACCTTGAAAGCTTACTTGAAGAGTTTATCTTTTTTAGAAACTAAAGATCATCCACTTCAAACGGATATGATTTATACATGCTTAATGATAATGATTATGTTTTTAGACTAACTTTACTAATGGTTTATCTTTAAAGATGGAATTATAGGTCCAATAAAGAAGGATATGTATTTTATGAATAAAACCCTAACTTTTGAATTCAAAAGTTGGAAGGAAGACTTGTTCAGGTTTCCCAAACAACTTAACTTATGAAACTTTTATAAGTATATATATTTAATTGGGTTTTCATTGGTTGATTACTTAGTTAGGTTTTCTTTGGTAAACCCATTACTTTTTTGGGTTTCTTAACCCCTCCTACTTTGGTGTCTTCTTTATCAGTTACTTGTCTCTCAAAGCTTGATGACTTATTACTTGTTTAAACTTCATGTATCTTTATAGATATAATGGATCTATCTATCTTGTAGATCTAATCAGATGGTGTGAATTAAATACAAGAAAATGGGCCCACCTAAACCCCAAATTACCCTATGAAATCCTAACTTTGAGGCACTTTCTTGAAGTAACCCTTCAGAGTTTCTTGAAGTGTCCCTTCAAAAAATTTGTCTTCATCCACTTTGGAAGAAAGTAAACTTTAGAGAAATTATTTCAAGCACTATTTTTTACAAAATTTTTATCTAAAACAAATCAACCCTTCAACTTTTTTGAAACTTACCCTTTAGAAGAATTGGTTAAGACACTTTCCCAAGAAAGTGACCCTTTGGAAAATGTTTAAGGGCAACTATGTGAAGTCTTTCTAGGTTCCTTATTTTATTATTAACCCTAATATTTGATCTCTAGAGGGACCAATCATTGACGAGTACATAGATTATGATCAATGGCCCCTACTTGCTCATGGATCCAATCTAGCAGTATGAAATCATTAAAGACTTTTCAATGTAGTATAACCTTGAGGCCTAGAAAAGGGTCACATTTCTCAACCCTTAGAGGAACCCCATATGTTTTTAAACATAAATAGACTTAGTAGAATAATTTTAAGCTAAGTCATATCAAATCTTAGAACTCATTAAGTTATGTGCATCTTCATAGATTTGACAGTCCATGATTCATCACGAGATTTGATTTGATAGTGTGAAATGGCTAAAGCTTTTCAAACTAATCAAAGTCTTAACAACTAATAAAAAATGACTTAAGGGATCATGTAGCCTAAAGAATTGGACATTGGCCCAAGGAACATTATTTTAGCTTAAATAAAAATGTGTTTTTAACACAACATGACTGCAAAGCTTAAGCTAAAGCCCTCTAAGTACATTAGATGAGCTTAAATTTGATAGCCTCATGCCCATCATTAGACATTCACAAGAACATTTTTGACATTCATGAGGAAATCAAATTTAATATAGTATAAACTTTTAGCCTAATAAAGGGATGTATTAATCAACCCTTTAAAATGCCCCTTTGCTTTTTAACATGAAAAATTAGTAGAAGACTTTTAACCTAAGTTTTTATTAAGCTCAAATCTCATTAACTTGTGTGTATCTTTGGAGATATGGCGGTCCCTAATTCATAGCAGTATTTGATCCAATGGTGGAAAAAAGACAAAGAATTTTCAATGAGGATAAAGCATAACAAAAGTGATGAATCAGAAAAGACTTCACAGATTGAGGTCAATGGATCATGCTATCTCATATATCCAATCTAATGGTGTGAAATGAAGGAAACTTTCAAAGACTAATGGCTAGCTTTTGAAAGGACTTTCATGGGAGTAACATGAGTGAATTTATGAATTCACCATCTCTTCCATTAAATATACAAAAACCCCTAGTTTTCTAACATAAATCCCTAATTTTTGCCTAACTGAATCACAATTGCATTTAAAAGAGCTAAAAATCACCTTGAGAAGAGCTAAAAACACTCAACAAGATCACATAGTCTAAGGGAAATTAACTAGTTGGAGGAACATGGCCACTACTAGACAATAATATAGAGATGAAGCTGAGGTTTATTTGTCTAAAGATACTAAAGGGAGACATTACAAGGATACATAATTAGATGTGGGAGCCTTAAATAATGGTATAAAAAATTGGTCTAAAATCTTCTTTGTAATCAACCTCTTACAACCCTTAGCCCCAAATGAGCAATAAATTATTGTATTTTAGAGGAGACATGAAGATTTGGTAGTAATTTAGATGTTTGGGCTTCACCTTAAAATTTCCAAACTAGAGGTATTACATTTCATAGATATCCTTAATCCTATGTTTCTTACTTTTAGAATAGATGGAGATTTTATAATAAAGGAAGGTACATCAAATAAGGTTGTTTATATAGATCCATTAGATTTTGAAGGATACTATAAGCTTACCAAGTCTCATATAGACCTCCCTAAAATCAAGGAATGAAACACTAAGAATGACTTAGATAATATCTTAAGACCATGGCTGGATGGAGGAACTCATGTAATGACAAACCATGATGGTAAAATCCCAATTGTACAATTTAGAGAAGGGATTAGAATCATCATGAATTTATTTAATATGGATTTTGGATTATCTATCACATTTAATGTTGACCCTAGGTGGGTCTCCTATGTCTATTTCATGATAGAACAAAAGCTGACTCCACCTATTGGATAAATGATAAGTATCCACTTAGGAAGGCAGTTTAATGGAATTAAAAGGAAAACCAATTGGCTCTTCACTATGATTCCCTACTTAATATACTCCTTCATGGCTTCTACCTTCATCCCTACCATTATGAATTGGTCTCCTAAGAGCGAGATTACCATTTCTCACCATTACTCTAAATTGCACATATTCAATTATAGACACCACATGTAATTTATTTATGATTGCATATATCCCACTCTAGTTGGGATAATTATTAGAAGTATAATGCATAAGGTTCCCCCCCCCTCATCAAGTAGTGTGTAGAACCTATTGGTGACATATTTCTCTATCTTAATTATACAGTCATTAGAATTGAAGGTTGTTAGACTTAACCCTATAGGCTACTAGTGCATATCCTAATCAAGCTAGTCAAGAAGGAGATAACTCATCAACACCTTCATGGTATAGACCATGTATGCAGAGAGAAAAAAGGCATCCTACATATCTTCCCATATCTAATTGGGAAGACAATGATTCATGGATGGAAGTAATTAGAGATTCTAGCAAGGAATAGAGATGCATTCTACTTCCAAGTAGATGACCTCAGGACATGGGATCCAAAGGGCAATGTGCTCTCCCATCTATGATCCAAAAAACTATATAAGGTACCTTATGAACATTAATTGGGTCCATATGACCAATTATACATTAAGGCAACCAACTTTTAGGAAGCGTTGGCTAGGTTCAATCAACATGGATTTAATCTTGAACATAGATTATAGAGGAAAAAAACCATCAGGAGAAAGATGGTAAATGAATCCCTTGAAATACCACTTATTACCTTCTACTTCAAGTCCACCACAATTGCCTCAAGGTCCACCTTAGGAATTATAACTACCTCAGTAGCAAGTGCCTAAAATTAAAGAACCTAGTGAACAAAAGATGGAACATAGGCCAGGAGAGGGACCCTTTACCTCAGCTATGCCTCAAAGACCCCCTTCCCCTATGGAATATGTTAACATGATTGCCTTAGAACCTTATGAAATAATGGAAGAAGTCTTCAAAGAACTTGTAGATGCATATGGGTCAGATAAGGGGATGAAGTAGGAGAATCCACTACTAAGATGGCATTAATTGAGAGTCCCCAAATAGTTATAGAGATTGACAAAGGCAAAGGAGTTGCCTTATATTTGATCTCTATGACCAATATAAAAAGGGAGATAGATACGGCTTTGGTGCTTAGAGCCTCCAAGAAACCCAAGTTGATTCACCTAATAAGTGAAGTGAAATTGTTTATTAATGTATTTCCCATACATGGACCTATCATCCCTAACCGATTCATCTATGGGAAGTTCCAAAAGATATCCTCTCAGATGCATTCATGGGCTTTGACTAGAATTTCCAATGTTGAAGTCCAACCCTAGATCTTAGAGCTTATGAAGGAGCAAGAAGAGAAGAGAATAATTGAGCCTACTAAGGAGATCAATAAGAAAATAGAAGTATTAGGGAATTCAGGAGGGGATGGTCTAGAAACACCAAAAGTTGTAAAGATTTTAGAAGCAGAGCCCAAGGTATAATTTAACCCTGATACAATTACACTAGAGAAGGTTACTATAAAGAAAGTAACTATTGAAACTAAGAAGTCACTCTCCAAAGAGTGGAACCATTTGCAAGACTCACTCTAGTCTAAGGCTAGGTAGTAGGGGAGTACCCCATTCATCAAGAAGATATTTAAAGTCTAGTGGAAGCCTAGTCAGTAATGGTCATGGTGGGAATTCAAGGATGAAGCAAACAATCTTGAACTTGGAGAAGGATAAGAAAGAATTTGAGGCCAAAGTCTCACTATCAATTCTAGAGGACCTATTTAAGATGTTGAATAAGTACCACCTATATGCCTTTGAATGATTAAAATCCATCAAACCTAGATTTAATACCTTGGAACTTCAAGCTAAGAAGGCATAAACATTGATACAACAATGGCAAGAAACCAAAGACTAGGTGACAAAGTTGATCAAAGTACATGCCACTAAATAACCTTTAGACTTCAAGATTATCAAAGAAAATTAGTTGAAATCCATTCAAGGGATCTTGGTGGATCAAATATAGGAATTAATTTCATGGTAAAACAAGTCCAATGACTTCATAGAGGAAGATAAGGACTTGGTAAACAAAATTGAGAAGTTGCTAAGAACCTTGTTGGTGACCCCTTCTCAGCCTACTACCACCTACCTAATGCATGACATGAAATTCTAGCAGGAAGTCCAAAATTCATCCAAGGAATCAAGTATGATATCCAGATCCAACCAATCAAGGACAATTCAAATGTCCTTAATGTCATCCTCACCATACGGGAGTAGATTGCAGAGGCAAGGTGCATACAAGATGTCACCATAAGAAGTGACAAAGAATATGATACATTGGTTAAATAGGAAGAAGAGATTCTAATGAATCTCGTAGTGGATTTTGAGTTAATCAAAGAATAATACACTAGGGTGAAATACTTCCTTCAACGTAAGTGATCAAGGGGGCCCACTAGCCCAAGAGCAAAGTCAAGATTATTCTTTTGTAAAAAATATATGCTAGTTTTTTAGAATATATTAGTCTTTGGATCTAATAGGTGCCTAATGGCCATATGTACTATAGAGTTATTTATAAAAGGAGATATTTCCTTACCTCTTGTAAAATTTTTAAATAAAGATGACTAGTACACTTCCTATGTCTTATATAAATAGGCAAGTGTTACCATTTGTAAAGAGAGGGATTTTGAGTAATTTTATACTAGAGCAATTAATACAATTGGAATTTTACAAATATTATTTGGTGTTGTGTTATATTTTTTTCTTTCTCTCAATTGCAAGTGGATGTCTTAGATTTGAATGGTTCTTGGATATATGAGCTATATTTCATGTTCATGAGGTTTCTAGTTTGTGATGTGCTAGACTAGTTAAAGGATTCTAAACTTCATTTTATTTGCTCTGTAATTGAATGTTATTATGAAATTTAGATTAACATATCAAAATATTTAAGTAATCTTGAATTTTACTTGTGAACTTTTTATTTTCCTTTGCATCTTGCCTAATTTTTGGTGAAGCTTGGGCTTATGTTATGTTGCATCACTGATTGGTTAAAGGTATGCTCAAATTGAATAATACTTTGTCATTATGTTTGAGACTAATGATTTAAATCAAGTTTCTTCTCTACCTTACCCTACCTTTTACATCTTTTTTTAATCAATTCTCACTTTAGTTTAAAATCACTGTAGATATTCACTTAGATTAGCTTAGAGTTAGAAATCTTGACCAAGAAAACTACAAGACTACAAAGACTTAGACCCTGGTGGCTCCCAATCACCACATAAAATAAATTTTGTGGGTAGCTCTCATACTTTACCAACTATTCCACCATAGACACACTACTTGTCACAAACTACAACTCATGCCTTAGATTATTGTAATCCTAAAATGAGAAGTGTTCATCAACACTAAGGAACACTTTATGGAGCAATTAAAAGCATCAAAAAGACGTGGTTCCCCATTGGCACTAGAAGGAGGGAATTTTTCACAAGTATTATTGTTTTCTTGGTTAATCTTAGAGGATATTTATGTCCTTTATAAATATCTTTTCTATTTGAGTGTTTACTTGCTCATCTTTGCACTTAGTAAGGCAAAGATCCTTGTTCTTTATAATGTTTAGTTCAAACTATGGTAAGTATGGCTTTAAGTCATAATTTTTTTGATGTTTGAGCTTATGATAGCTTTATTTTGGTTAATATTGGTGTTATTTGTATGAAATTTGAGTCTAATTAATTGTAAAGATGCAAAAAATGGTCATCTTTGCATGATTCAACACGTCTTTGAGCTAATTTAGTTAAAGATCAGTGTCCTTTACATTTTCATATGTAAATATTTGAAAATTAAGCTTAGTATACATGTTATTTGTAATTTTTTTGGAATTAACATGTTACACCATATTTCAAAGTAGGATTCTTAGTTCTCAAGCTAGAATTACCCAAAATTAGGACTAGATCTCATTCAAAAACAAGAAAACCTCTACTTGAGCTTGAGACACACCAATATGCTAGAAGAGACAAAGGAAGGCATAGACATTAAAAATATTTGCCATATTCACCCTTACAAGGAGTCCCTAAATTTAATATTCAACTAGATATGGATTAGCTTGGGAGTTTTATCAATGTTCCAGGTATAGTGCATGATTTACCACAAAATCTTGAGAAATATTTACCTATCTTTAGATCAACTAGTATGGTCACTACAGAGGAATATGTCAAGTAATTTAAAGCTTATTTAAGGCTCTTAAATGTCATTCATGAGGATGTAACTTGTAGGTTATTCCATTTTACCTTTAAATATGTTGCTTATGAGTGGTTCTTAAACCTGCTTGATAATTGTATCACTTCTTAGAATAACTTTGACACCATATTTATTGATCAATTTGGGAAGATCATTAACCCCAATGTGATATATTATCAGTTTACTACCATCAAGAGAGATGAAAGTGAGATTATTAGGTCTTTTAATGCCATATTTCAAAAGATGTTCAACTGAACCATAGATCCTTACAAGCCTAATGAACCTTTGGCCTTATAAATATACAAAGATGCTATGGATCCCATGACTTCTATGTTTTTGAAAAGAACCCTTCCAGCTATTACCACATCAGCTCAATATTATTTAGAAGTACTATTCATTAGTGACCAAATGTAGCCTCAAGGGAAAATAGCTTACACTATTCTAAATATCAACCCATAGATGCTAGCTTTGAACCTTTTCCCAGCTAATAACCAGAATTCTCTAGCTCTGAATCAAATACCAATTCTAACTATCTTGCCTACTAGTCATGTTGCTCCCAATCAAAACTTAGGTTTATTAAGTGAGAAAACTACTAATAGATCTCAAAAATATTCTCAAAAGGCTCTAATACCAGTCAACACTACAAACAATAGTCAAGCTCAAGATCTTGAAACTTTAAAGAATGAAAATGAGTCCATACTCAAGATGGTCCAAAAGCTTTGTACAAACTTCTTATAATTACAAAAGTAAGTTGGTAATGCTAATGATAGCTCTGGAAGGAACTTCACCTTCCAAAAGTTTAATAGAATTAGAAATCAATTCCAAAATGATAGTTTCTTTAACAGTAATAGAGCTAATGAGCCTTCTTTATCTGGAAAGAAGACTATGGACATCAATATCACAGATATTACCTTGAATGATTATTGTAGAGTGCATGCCACTTCTAATCATGATGAGATAGATTGTTTTGAATTTTATAAATCTTTTGAATCCTTCCAGGAAGATCTTGACACCTTTGAGGTTATCCCAAACAAGGACAATACTACTAGTACTTCTAGATCTAAAGCACAAGATCAAGTACATATGGTGGAGACCTTCCAATTTCCTTTCCAAGAAGATAATGAGCCTCATAATATTCCTAAGTAAATCCAAGAATTTCAATAGTTCCTAAAGAGTTACCCTCTAAGGAATAGGGAGGAAAGATAGCCCTTGACTACTTCTATGCCTCCCAATAACTATGGGACTCCTTTAGATACATCTTTAAGGAATGATCATGAGCCACCCAAAGGTAGTTATTCTAATCCTTTTGATGAACCTTTGAATAATAATGGATATAATATTGTTGAGGACATGAATAAAATCAAGGCAAATATCACTCTACATAAACTAACATAGATAAATTAGCAAAGAGACCTTCTCTTGGAATCCTTGTCTAAGAGTTCTAGAAAGCCACCAAAAAATGATACTACTAATGTAGATATGCAAGTGGAAAAAGCAAAGTCTCCACCCTTTATGCTCACAGTCAAAGTTTTTTGTAAGAATGTCCATAATTGTATACTAGATTCAGGAGATTTAACTAATATTATGCCAGCTAGAATTTATGAGCAACTAGGATTGAACCTAATCAAGTCAGCTAGAGTAGCCACCCACTTGGATAAATCAAAATTCAAAGTCATTGGAGAGATAATGTGCATTTTAAATTGGAAAGTGAACCTAGAGTTCAACAATTTATTGACATTCAAGTAGTAGAATCCCTAGTGTTTATTGGTTAATTCTAAGTAGGGAATGGACCAAATCTTTGAATGGGTACATGTCCACTAACTTTTCTCATTTGTGGTTGCCATGGAAGGGTGTTCCTAATTAGATATGGGTTGAGAGAGATCTGAGGATGAAGAATATGATAACCAAGTATAATGAAGTTAATGAAAGGCTAAACTTCATTCTGATATTGGAATCTTCACCTTAGAAATTGTATAAAATCTAGGTTCTAAAATGCCTCCTCTAATGCCTAGATTATGGAAGTTACATGTTAATAGAGCAAGATGCAAATTAGGATCAAGAGATGGCATTATGTTAGTAGATCTTATAGAAAAACACTACCATGTATCTTATAGGTTATAATTTCCTTGCACTAATAACTTAGTTGAGTATGAAGCTCTTATTCCTGAACTATAGCTTGCCATCAAGCACAAAGTCAAAGAGTTTCTAGTCTATGGAGACTCTAGACTTATGGTCAACCAAGTGAAGAGTAAATATGAGTGAAAGTTATCTTAATTGAAGAGATATAAGTTTAGGGTATGTTATTTTATTGAATTTTTTGATGCCTTCAACATCTTAGTTATTCTAAGGGAAAAAAACAAGGATACTAATGAGCTTGATTTTGTTATAGCTAACCTCATGCCAAATCAAGATTCTCCTAACTTTAGCATTGAGTTGGTACCTTACCCATTAGTCCCTGATAACATCCATCAATTCCAAGTTTAGATGCAAGGATAGTCTTTCTTATCAGACACACCACTTGGGTTGCAAACTTGGTCCCATTAATAAAGAAGAATAGGGAGATTAGATTATGCATTGACTATAAGACTTGAACAAAGCTTCTGAAAAGGACAACTATCCTCTACTTTCTTTAGACCAAGTCATACAAGTTATTTTAGGGTTAGTTATGATGTCCTTCTTGGATAGATTCTCAAGGTGTAACCAACTGCTGGTTGACAAAGAGGATAGGATGAAGATAGATTTCATGACCAAGTGGGGAACCTATTCCTACAAGAGGATGCCCTTTGGGCTTATCAATGCAAGAAAAACATTTCAAATGGCTATGGACCATGATTTCCAAGGTGTGGTAGGCAAATGTATCATCATCTATATGGATGATTTGATAGTTTTCTCTAAGAATAGAGAGGATCACTTCATGCACTTGTAACAAGTATTTGAAAGGTGCAAAAGATATAACATTTCCCTCAACCCAAAGAAGAGTATATTTTATGTCACAGAGGGGAAACTACTAGGCCATGTTATCACCAAGCAAGGGATCTCCATAGATCCTAATAAAGTGGAAGACATATCCAAAATTAAGTTTCCTAACATTAGAAAAGAGCTTAAGTCATTCTTTGTAAAAATCAACTTTATAAGAAAGTTCATCTCAGGCTTTACTAAAATTGTTAAGCCTTTGAATGGCATGCTAAAGAAGGATGCCAAGATCTCTTGGATGATGAATCTAAGAAAGCTTTTACTGATATTAAGAAGGCAATCACTAAATCTCCAATCCTCATAAGTCCTAACTTATCACAGGATTTATATCTATATTCATTTGCTTTTGAGCATACTATGACTATAGTATTAACTCAAAAAGATGATGGGAATGATCATCCCATAGCTTTCATGAGTACCAATTTCAAGAATGCTAAAGTGAACTATTCTATGATTTATAATCAAGATTATGCATTAGTGAAAGTAGTTAATAAATTTAGGCATTACATCCTCAATAATAAGGTGCATGCTATCTTTCCAGACCTAGTTACAAAGCTTATGCTAAGACAAAATGAGCTTGGAGATAAGAGAGGCAAATGGATGTCAGTTCTGTAAGAGTATGATATTGAAATGAATATTTCTAAGTTGTTAAGATGCCAAGGATTAGGTCAAATGATTATCAATGTAAACCTTAAGATCTATGTCATGTAAATAAACCAATAAAACTTCCAACCTAATGACCAATCAGAAAATAATTCACAGATTGAGATCAATAGACCCTACTTGCTCATAGATCCAATCCAATGGTGAAAAATGAAGTAAACTTTCAAAGACTAATGGCTAGATTCCGAAAGGACTTTCATGGGAGTAAAAAGATTGAATTTATGAATTCACCACCTCTACCATTAAAGATACAAAAAACCCTAGTTTGCCAACATAAATCCCTAATTATTGCCCAATTGAATCACAATTGCATTTAAAAGAGCTAAAAATCACCTTGAGAAAAGATAAAAACACTCAATGAGATCACGTAGTCTAAGTTAAATTAACCAGTTGGAGGAATATGGTCACTGCTAGACAATAATGGAGAGATGAAGCCAAGGTTTATTTGTCTACAGATACTGAAGGGAGACATTAAAGAGATACCAAATTGGATGTGGGAGCCTTAAACAATGGTATGAAAAATTAGTCTAAAATCTTCTTTGAAATCAGTCTTTTTCAACCCTTAGTCCCAAATGAGTAACAAATTATTGTAGTTCAAAGGAGACATGAAGATTTTCTAGCAATTCAGATGTTTGGGCTTCACTTCACAACTACGAAACTAGAGGTATTACATTGCTTAAATATTTTTGCTCTTATGTTTCTTACTTGTAGAATAGATGGAAATTTTATAATAAAGGAAGGTACATCAAATAAGGTTACTTATATATCCCCAATATATTTTAAAGGATACTATAAGCTTCCAAAGTCTCATATAGACCTCCCTATTATCAAGGAATGGACCATTAAGAATGACTTAGATAATATCTTAAGACCATGGCTAGATCGAGGAACTCATGTAATGAGAAACCATGATGATAAAATCCCAATTGTATAATTTAGGTAAGGGATTAAAATCTTCATGACTTTGTTGAATAGGGATACCAAATTGGATGTGGGAGCCTTAAACAATGGTATGAAAAATTAGTCTAAAATCTTCTTTGAAATCAGCCTTTTTCAACCCTTAGTTCCAAATGAGTAACAAATTATTGTAGTTCAAAGGAGACATGAAGATTTTCTAGCAATTCAGATGTTTGGGCTTCACTTCACAACTACCAAACTAGAGGTATTACATTGCATAAATATTTTTGCTCCTATGTTTCTTACTTGTAGAATAGATGGAAATTTTATAATAAAGGAAGGTACATCAAATAAGGTTACTTATATATCCCCAATATATTTTGAAGGATACTATAAGATTCCAAAGTCTCATATAGACCTCCCTATTATCAAGGAATGGACCATTAAGAATGACTTAGATAATATCTTAAGACCATGGCTAGATCAAGGAACTCATGTAATGAGAAACCATGATGATAAAATCCCAATTGTATAATTTAGGTAAGGGATTAAAATCTTCATGACTTTGTTGAATACGGATTATAGAGCATCAATAAAATGCTATGTTGACCCCAGGTGGGTCTCCTATGTCTATTTCATGATAGAAGAGAAACTGACTCCACCTATTAGAGAAATGATAAGTATCCACCTAAGAAGGTAATTTAATGGAATTAAAAGGAAAACTAGTCATCTCTTCACTATGATGTCTTACTTTCTAAAATCCTTTATGGCTTCTACCTTCATCCCTACCATCAAGAATTGGTCTCCTAGGAGCAAGATTACCATTTCTCACTATTACTCCAAATTGCACATATTCAAATATAGAGACCACATGTAATTCATTTGTGATTTCATATATCCCACTCTAGTTGGTATAATTATTGGAAGTCTAATGATCAAGGTTCCCCCCTCATCAAGTAGTGTGTAGATTCTATTGGTGACATATGGCTCTATCCTGATTGTATAGTCATTAGAATTAAAGGTTACTAGACTCAGCTCTATATGCTACTAGTGCATGTCCTAATCAAGTTAGATGAGCAGGAGATATCTCATAAAATCCTTCATGGTATAGACCATGTATGCAAAGATAAGAAGAAAGGCATCCTACATCTCTTCCCATATTTTAATGGGAAGATAATGATTCATGGATGGAAGTAATTGGAGATTCTAGCAAGGAATAGAGAGGAATTATACTTCCAAGTAGATGACCTTAAGACATGGGATCCAAAGGGCAATGTGCTCTCCCATCTATGATCCAAAAAAATATCTAAGGTACCTTATGAACATAAATTTGGTCTATATGACCACTTATACACAAAGGCATCTAACTTTGAGGAAGTGTTTGCTAGGTTAGAGTAGCATGGATTTAAGCTTGAACTCATATTGTAGATGAGAAAAAACCATCAAGAGAAAGATGGAAAATGAATCCCTTGCAATACCACTTATTACATTTTTATTTAGGTCTACCACAAGTGCCTCAAGGTCCACTTCAAGAACAACAACTACCTCAGCAACAAGTGCCCAAAATTGAAGGACCTAGTGAACAAAAGATGGAACATAGGCTAGGAGAGGGACCCTCTACCGTAGCTTTACCTCAAATACCCCCTTCCCTTGTGGAATACCTTAACATGATTTCCTTGAAGCCTTATTAATTAATGAAAGAAGTATTTAAAGAACTTGTAGATGCATATAGGTCAGACAAGGAAGGGGATGAAGTAGGAAAAGCCACAGCTGAGGTGGCATTAATTGAGAGTCCCCAAACAACTATAGAGATAGATAATGGCATAAGAGTTTCCTTATATTTGGTCCTTATGACCAAAATAAGGAGGGATATAGATATTGATTTGGTGCCTAGATCCCCTAATAAACCCAAGTGGATTCACTTGATAAGTGAGTTAAACTTGTTTAGTGATGAATTTCCCATACATGGACTTATCATCCCTGACTAGTTCATCTATGGGAAGTTCCAAAAGATACCCTCTTAGATGCATTCATGGGCTTTGAATAGAACTACCGATATTGGATTCAATGATGAAGTCCACCCTAGATCTTATAGCTCATGAAGGATCAAGAAAAGAGGAGAATGATTGAGCCTACTAAGGAGAGCAACAAGAAAATAGAAGAATTAGGGCAATCAAGTGGGGCTGGTTTAGAAACACCAGAAGCTATAAATCTTTTATAAGAAAGCCCAAGGTACAATTTAACCCTAATAAAACTACACTAGAGAAGGTTAATACAAAGAAAGTAATTATTTGAACTAAAGAAATCACTCTCCAAAGAGTGGAACCATTTGCAGGACTCACTCCAATCTAAGGCCAAGTAGCAGTGGAACACCCCATTTATCAAAAAGATATTGCAAATCTAGTGGAATCCCAATCAATAATGGCCATGGTGGGAATTTAGGGAATGAAGAAAAGAATCTTAAACTTGGAGAAGGAGAATAAAGACTTGGAGGCCCAAGTCTCACTATCAATTCTAGAGGACCTACTGAAGATGTTAAATAATTACCTCCTAGATGCCTTTGAATGATTAAAATCCATCAAAATCAAGCTTAATACCTTGGAAATTCAACCTAATAAGGCACAAGCATTGATAAAAATAATGACAAGAAGCCAAAGACTAGGTGATAGAGTTGATCAAAGTACACATCACTAAATAGCCTTTAGACTTCAAGATTATCAAATAAAGTAGTTGAATACCATTGAAAGGATCCTAGTAGATGAAATATAAGAATTAAGTTTATGTTAAAACAAGGATAATGAATTCATAGAGGAAGATAAGGACTTGGTAAATAGAATCGAGAAGTTGCTAATAACCTTGTTGGTGACCCCTTCTCAACCTACTGCCACCGACCTAACGCATGACATGGAATTTTGGTAAGGAGTCCAAGCCTTCATCTAAGGCATCAAGAATGATAGCTATGTCCAATCAAATAAGGACAATTCAAAAGTCCTTAATGTCATCCTCACCATAAGGGCACATATTGTAGAGGCAAGGTTCATACAAGAGGTCACTATTAGAAGTGACAAAGAATATGATACATTAGTTGAACAGGAAGAAGTGAGTCTAATGAAGCCCGTAGTGGATTTTAAATTAATCAAATAACAATACACCATAGTAAAAGACTTCCTTCAGCTTAAGTGATTACAGGGGCCCACTAGCCTAAGATCAAAGTCAATATTATTATTTTATAAACTATATATGCTAGTTTGTTAGCATATATTAGTCTTTTGATCTAATAGGTGCCTAACAACCATATGTACTATAGAGTTCTTTATAAAAATACAACTATCCTTAACTCTTGTAAAAGTTTGAAAGAAAGATGACCAGTATACTGCTTATGTCTTCTCTAAATAGGCAAGTATTACCATTTATAAAGAGAGGCATTTTGAGCAATTTTATACTAAAGCAATTAATATAATTGGAATTCTACAAAGATTGTTTGGTGTTGTGTTATATTATTTTTTCTTTCTCTCAATTGTAGGTGTATGTCTTAGATTTGAATGGTTCCTAGTAGATGAGATATATTTCATGTTCATGAGGTTTCTAGTTTATGATGTGCTAG
This sequence comes from Torreya grandis, assembly GCA_037957365.1. Classification (NCBI taxonomy): domain Eukaryota; kingdom Viridiplantae; phylum Streptophyta; class Pinopsida; order Cupressales; family Taxaceae; genus Torreya; species Torreya grandis. The sequence continues at coordinate 2,106,945 of JARHVA010001466.1, forward strand.
ACTATTTGAAGGATTCTAAGTTTACTTTATTTTATTTGCTCTACATTTGAATGTTCTTATGAAATTTAGATTAACATATCAAAATATTTAAGTAGTCTTCAATTTTACTCATGATCTTTATATTTTACTTTGAATCTTGCTTGATTTTTGGTGAAGATTGGGCTTATGCTATGTTACATCACTGATTATTTAAATGTATGCTCAAATTTAATAGAACTTTGTCATTATGTTTGAGACTAATGCTTGCAATCACATTTCATCTCTATCTTACCCTACCTTTTTCTTATTTTTTATCAATGCTCACTTTAGTTTTAATATCACTATAAATATTCACTTAGATTATCTTAGAGTTATAAATCTTGACTAGGAAGACTGAAAGACTACAAAGACTTAGACCATGGTGGCTCCCAACCACCACATCAAAAAAAAATTTGTGGGCAGCTCTCATACTTTGCTGACTATTCCACCACAGACACACTACTTGTCATAAACTACAACTCATGCCTTGGATTCTTGTAATCTTAAAATGAGAAGTGTTCATCAACACTAAGGAACACTCTATGGAGTAATTTGAAGCATCAATAGGTTACTCATCTAATTATGGTTCCAGGACTCTCATTACTAGTCTATTTTGGGAATGTATTTTATTTTGAAGTCATGTATGGATGGTATCCTTGTTTTATTCTAAGGAACATGTTTCTATATATACTTATAAATTTTCACTATATAGTGTGACTTCTAGATAATTATATGTGTAGAGGTATTATTTTTACATATTTCTCCTATATCAAGTGGAGTTGTAAAGTCTTTTGTCAAATCTTAGATATTTTATAATAGTTATCTTATGATTGTGGTGACTCACATTATAATGTGGCTTTATCCATAATAAGACTTTATTTAAAGATATAATTGACTAGTAATTATGGCCTTGATTTACGTAGTTGTAGTTAAATATTTTTGTGATATTAATAACTTATGAATACATATCTATATGTGAGTCAATTTAAAAAAAAAAACTTAGGTAGTATAATTATGAACATAAATTTGGCTGAGTAAGAATGATGATTTTTAGTTGAACATGACAAATTTAACCGACTATAAGGATTATGTGTGAAATATATATTTCCCAAAGTAATGTGGGTTCTACTAGCACTATGTTTTATTATTTTTGTTTCTCTTATATTGAGGATCTATGTGATTTACTTTCATTTGTTTTTAAGATGCTAAATGAAAATTTATGGGGATATAACTTCATTGGTGTTGTTCCTTCAGTTGTACCTAATGTAAGCCTATTTTTTTAATTATCAATGGAAATTAATGAGAAATATTATATTACAAATTATGAATCATTGAATAATAATCTATGTGCTATTCAATACTTAACCTATTTCTCTCTTGAGTTAGCCTCCTTAGTTAAGAACAATATTCTTTGTCATAGTAAACAAAGTTATTCCTAAAAACAAAATCTGATGAGTATTATGGTACCCAATCAGAAGGGTATAACACATTTCCCCTCTGGTCAATCTTCACATAACACTTCATAGTTATATTTGACACACACAAATATTATGAGGGCATAATAATCAATTATTTCACATAGATATATATTACCAAAGGGGTAAAACCCATTTTATATTGAGGTGTGGAAGTAGACCGTTGTATCCAATGTGTCCAAACCTTTCCCTAAGAAACATAAAACCAACATTGATAAATAATATGTTTTATTATTGTATTTAGATGATGATTTATCTCATGTTAAAAAATAATATTAAACCATTTACTAATTTCTTGTGTAAATTTGTTAAGAGTCCAATAAAGGAACTAGTTAAGTGTAATATGTTCCAACAATTTAAAGGTGATCAAATATATAAAATACATATATAGATGCATGTGAAAAATCTTGGGAAAAAACGTAGTGAATTTTTCTCCTCATATGAGTTAGTTTTAACTAAAAAATATTATAATTCTAGAAGCATCTAAAGATTCTAGACTTATCATGCATAGTTATCACAATCTATGTTATTTCTAAATCCACACAGAGTTATTTTAAAACACATATAATGGCTTATGACAAAAAAATGGAAACTAGAATTGAGTCTTAAAAATATATTTAATTATTATCCCTTAGATGCTTCATTATTTATACATTTAACATGTGTAATAAAAAATAGATAACATTCAATTTGGTCTAATTTTTTATGTACATTGTGCAATATGAATTTTCAAAGCTTTATGCTTGTTTAGATAACTAAATAAAAAAAAACAATATAACATAAAAAACTATTCAAATTGTGTTTATATATTATAAAGAACAATTGGAAAAAAAAGTTACATAAGGAACAACAAGAAAAATAAAAGTTACATAAGGAAAATTTGGAAAAAGAAAGGGCAACAAGAAAAGTTATGACATCAAAATTACTAAAAGACAAATTGTAAAAATTAATGTGGGATAATAAAATAAAGTGTACTTATGAAAGTGTAAATTAATAAAATATATTTGACTAATAAGGAATTTTAAAACCAAGAGGCACATAAAAAATAATAATGTCACTACTATGATTTTTAAGGGGATAAAAATAAATCTTTATATCTAAAGCCTTTAAATATTAAACATCATATATATGTAAATAAATTCACAATTTTAGGATTTATAACACCTTATAATTTAATATATACAACGTAACACATCTCAACTCTCATGGATATGGCATTGAACATGTTTATAAGGATACTTCATCTAAGCTATGAATCAGATCTAATGAATTATATGTAACTCCTAGTAGAAAAACATGATTAGTTTCATTTCATGCTACCCCTAATTTAACTAAATATTATGCTATACTATAATATCATGCCTCAGTGCAATGGGTGAAAAACTTGATAATAATCATGATTTTTTCATATTTGAACTGAAAGGTAAGACTATTACTATATAAAATGATAAAACATAATTAGATAAATAAAGGAAAGAGGAAAATTTTTATTCAACACAAGAAAATACATCTAATGAAATCATAACAAAGGTGTGATGAAACTAAGAACTAAAAAAACTATTAGTAGTCACAACCCAAAATTCTGTGAAACAATAATATTCATTGATTCTTATTGAATAATTAAGAATATTACATAAGAGATTTTAAATAAATATCAGCACAAAATTATAATTTACATGCAAAATTAAAAACCTAAATAAATAAATAAAATATACATGAAGTTAACTAACCCATGTTATTTTCAACAACTACTAATTTTAGTAATTTTTACATGTAGGTTTGGTCTTTGCTTTCTTTAGTATCTTTTACATGCCAGATGGGATGGTCCTAAGAATTTATAATTATACCCTAAACCAAAACGTCATGTATTTATGTGAATTTCAACTTAAGTTCATGTCTCATTACAAACATATTTAGTTTTAAAAATTAAAAACTTTATTAAAAATAATAGATTATAACTTCAAACCATTAGATGATCTCTTAAGACCCTTTAAACATCTTAGAATCAAATATAATTAGTGTATCAAGAATGAATTCAATATTATTTTGATATCTTCATTTTTGTGCAAATGAAAGATCAAACAAGTTCTCGAATCAAAGGTTATTGCCTCCAGAACATTAATGTTTACATCAAGGTACATGGTAAGAATGTTATAAAAATTCCAACACATGGCGTGGCTATTATACATATTATTTAGTTTCTATCATAAAATTTATAGTGACCCTAAGAAAGTATAACCAAAATTATTGTAGCATAATTCAATTTCTTATGAAGATCAATATAATTCACAAATTTTATATCTCAATTTATAGTTAGATGATTCCATACAAATTAATGTGCCTCTAAGTTTAGAGAATCAATATCTATATAATATTTCTTACCATATTATAGAGATAACAATTAAGTCTAACATTAAAAGTTTTTAAGAGGATCAATTTATTCTATGTCAACCCTACATGTTTTGAATTATCTAATGCCTACATATGTAAATCCTAGAAATAGGGCCCCTTATCTAGTCTACACATTATCTATTATATAGTATATCTTATTTATGTTTCATTCTTTGATTATTAATTATGTTCTTATATATTTAAATACATGTGTACATATTATTTTGTATTAATCATTCTTATATCCTTTGTCTTTTTTTCACATTGTACTTGCCTTTTGATTGTTTATCTTAATCCAAACATTCATGCCTTCTATCCTACAATGATTCATCCTTTATAGCATTCTCATTCTAGTACACATTATTTATAGTGTATTACTTTCTCACATTTAAATATTGAAAATATATAAGGACAATTTTGAATAATTTAGACTTATACCCACTAAAGTGGAGTGGATAAAAATTTATCCAAAAATAAAATTTCTATCTTCTAAATAAATTGGACTATTTTGAATAATTTGTAATTATACCCACTAAAGTGGAGTGGAAATTTTTTTATCCCCAAATATTTTTCTATATTCCAAATAAATTGGGCTATTTCAAACCATTTGGGCATAGATCATTTCAAATAAATTGGACTATTTCAAATAATTTGGATTTATACCCAAAAAATTTTCTCCAATTTTTTTCTATATTCTAAATAAATTGGGCTATTTCAAACCATTTGGGCATAGATCATTTTGAATAAATTAGACAATTTCAAATAATTTGAACTTACATCAACTAAAATGGAGTGGAAAAAAAGTTCTCCAATAATATTTTTTCTATATTCCAAAAAAATTAGACTATTTCAAACCATTTGGGCATAGATCATTTTGAATAAATTGGACTATTTTGAATAATTTGAACTTGTTCTATATTCCAAATAAATTAACCTATTCCAAACCATTTGGATAGAGATCACATTCTTGTAAGAATCTAGGGATAAGGTTCATATTTTAATATTTTGATATTTTTGACATGAATACAATGAGAAATTTGCCCTTATATCAAGGATAGAAATGGTAGGGTAAATCGTATCCATTTATACTCAACACAAGTGGAAGGTGCATCAAATGGATGTCAAGTCAAACTTCTTAAATAGAGTGCTAAAAGAAGAGGTTTATGTGGGATATCCACCTAGATATGAGATTTTTAATCATGATAATAAAGTATATATGCTAAAAAAGGCATTGTGTGGGCTCAATCAAGCCCTAAGATCATGGTAAAACCATATAAAATCTTACTTGTTGAGTAACATTTTTAATAAAAGTGATAGCGAGTCCAAATTATACATCAAAGTGAGTAAAGGTGATATTTTTATTATAGTTTTGTATGTGAATAATCTAATATTCACTAGAAATGAAAATAAATCAATACAAGAGTTCAAAACAACCATGAAGGAGTTTGAAATAATTGATTTATGCTTCTTGAAGTACTTTCTTAGGATGTAAGTCAAGAATATGGAGAGTGACATATTCATATTCCAATATAAGTATGGAAAGGATATTTTAGAGAGGTTTAGGATGTTGGATAACAATCTAGTATTTACACCAGGTGAAACAAGATTAAATTTATGCAAAGATGATATTAGAAACAATTTAGACCCCACATGGTAAAAGATATTAGTGGAAAAATTAATGTTTTTCACTGCAACTATGTCAAACATCATGTATGTACTCAGCCTCATATCTAGATTCATGGAGATGACAAAGAAGATGCCAAAGGAGACACATTAAAAATTGGTCAAGAGGATATTGAGATACATGAATGGAATATGAAATTATGGAGTTTTTTATGTAGCAATAGATGAGTTTCATCTAGTGGGTTACACATATAGTGATTGGGCTAGTAGCCTTGATGACCAAAAGAGAACTTCAGGGTATGCATTTCATCTTGGGTTAGGAGGAATATCTTGGACTTAAAATAAGTAACCTATAGTTTAAATTTATATAGCTAAAATGGAGTACATAGTAGCCAATTCAGCAACATGCCAAGCTATATGGTTGAGAAGGAAACTTTTATATTTTCATAAAGAGAAGCAAGGAGCTTCTATGGTCTATTGTGACAATATATCCTCCATAGCATTTCCAAAAAACCACATCTTTCATGGTAGGAGAATCACATTGTAATCAAGTAGTGTTGAGGTATGATTCCTATTGTTTTATTTGAAGCATTGTTGTTGTCATTGATGTCAAAGTCAAGACAAATGTCAGTTTTGTCAAGGTTAGAGTTGAGGTCATGCATGGTGAGATGATATGTCTCAAAGATGTCTCATGATAAGAGAAAATTTGAGGGAAACATATTTACTCTCTAATGGGAGATAATTTGAAGGCAACCAGGTAATTTATTTAAGGTTATTTTCATGTCAAAGTTAGGATCATGGTACAAGGTAAGCTACTATTATGTACTAAGTGTCTTGATAAGCCTAGTCTAAACCTAAGAAGAGGTGTTTACATAAAAGACATAGTAAGGCTTGATGATTTGTGTCATTAAATGCATGAGATAGTATAAAAATATATGTAAACATTATTAAGAGGAAAAAAATCCTTCATATGAGTTTCAAGGTCAAACCTTGAGGCTTAGGCCTCACATCAAGACTTAGTAAGAAGGCATAAACCTGGTAGCATGATGAGGTGAGGAGTATTAGACTTGGGATTTGATGTATGGTAGTACGTGATCATGGTATGAGTTAATTTTATATGTGGATGAATTATTATTATCATTTTAAAAAAATTCAAGGCATAGTCATGATCTAAGCATCATTGGTAGTATAAGGTCTAATGTACAAAGTGATATATAGTGGCCTAATGAGGGGTCAAGTTCATTTCCAAAAGTGATATATATATTGAGGGAATTAATATAGGTATTATAGGTTATGTTAAGTTAATTTACAAATTTTTACATAATTTATTGAAGAAGAAAGCATGAAAACTGGTGATAAGGTCCTTTGTGTGCACAAAATGGGGTGTTGGAGACCCTAGAAGAAATTAATTGTGATCATTGGAATGTGAAACATTTTCATGTGATATTGATCAATTCATGGAAGTTTGGTAAGGCCCCTATATTTATTTTCTTGGCATTGTTTTTGGATTTGAGGGGAAATCCTTTATGAATGATTGCTAAGAAGGGAAACCAGTCAAAACCCTCCTAAAACCCTCATAATGACATGATAGGAAATATATTATTGGTTGTGGTTTATAATGGAATTATTTACCTATTTTTATGTTTTTAACATGTAAATTAATCTTCCAATTTTTTCTAGGTGGTTTTGGTTTAACTTGATAATGAGTAAAAGCTATAGGAAACCCCTTGTTTCTAGGAATTTTGATGTAACAAATAGGGTGGACCAGGTCAAAGCATGAAAATGGATGGAGGATGATGTGTAAAATTTTTATTTAATGCCCATTAAAGTTTATTATTAGGTTAAAGACCTAAAAATTGATAAACTGGTCATAAAATATGACATATTACTAAATAGGCCTAATAGCTAAGACAATGAGAAAACTAGACAAGAATGAGAATGAAATTAGGAATTGATTGCAAAGGACTAGGGATGGATACAAATACATTGGGTAATTATTCAATAAATTTTCCTCATATAACCTTATTTTATAATTGTTGATGATTCTCATACACAAGCAAAAATTTGTCATCAAAATGGTATGTCTAACACAATAAAGTCTATGTAAAGTGAAGTTGTGAGATTGGTATGTAAGACCAATATTAATATATAACCATGAAATATATATATATATATTAAAATATGTTATAAGGATTATTAATTTTCATGTAAACCCATTGTAAGATCACAAATTTTTTTATACATGTGTTTTAAGGCTTAGTTGTCATGACTATGTTTTTGGTGCTACAGGGAGTTTTCTATGTGTGAGTGAAAATGATGTTACTAATTCATTTTTTAGTGATTTTAAGGATAAATTTACCATTAAATTTTTATATAGTTATAATATTTTAATTTAAAAATATTTTTATGCATAAGATTCTCCTATGAAGGTATGAAAAGTCAAAGGCTTTTGACTGGGTTCTTAAGACCTGTGTGCAATCTTGAGTAAGCTTATGAAGTTGATTAGTTTAGGGTATTTTTCCCTTTTTGATGAATTATAATGAACATGATGTTTAACATGAGTTCATGGAGATTCTATACATGTTATTTTTTGTTTGGGTTATGTGAAAAAGTTTTTTGTATGCATCATATTTACTAGATAGACTTTTTAGCAGTAAGAAGGCCTATTTGCGTGTAGACCTACTTGGGTGGTTGAACAAGTGAAAAGAAAAAAATGATGTTGGGGACATAAGGTGAGATTATCAAGGGTATATTAAATTTACATTAGAAGTTATTCATCCATTTTTGTAGGTTCAAAGTATTCCAAGGATGTCTAATTGAAATGTGTGCTTAGAGAAGGCCTAATTACATTAGGTCTCTATTAGGCCTAATGGTGGTTTTGTCCCTTAAGGGTATGTTAGCTATCTAGATAACTCCCAATAGATATTATATTGATCAAGTCTTGACTCATACCTATACTAACATGAGAATGACTTAAGGTTGTGGGATACCTATATCTAGATCAGACCTCTAGATTTGTATGAGGCTAGCTCCTATGATTATATCACTATTCACTACTTACTAGACTACTAATTGTTGGGATGAAAATGGAGAGGAAGAAACTAAAAATGAGATCTAATATACCTTTGGTGATACACCTAAATAGTTTTTTATCCTATAAAATCTTTGAAACTGAGGCACATATGTGGATTGAAAGGAAACTCTACAGACCAATCTTAAACATTAGTGTTTCAAAGGAGGGCTTGAAAGAAGATTTTTAGATTGAAGGTATGTTCATAAAGGTCTCCAAATACATTTCATACAAATAATATTTAGTGTAATTTCTATTATTAAATCTTCAATTGACCTATTGAGGATGAAATTATAATAGTAGCTGAGGAAAGGACCTATAAAAGATGACAACTAACACACTTATATGCAAATACACAATCAACAATACACACTATGACCACAAACTGATCTGCAAACAAAACTCTTTATTGATTTTATGGTGCAAGTTACAATTTCTACATCTCTCAGTATACCAACTTTAGGGATATTTCAAATGGTTCCAAGAGCCTACATACATAGCCAAAAAGGAAAGACTCTAGCCAATGTAGCATAGAGGAGACAAGGATTAGTCTTTCTTTTTGTTAACTCAAGACTAAATTCCTTATAAAAATATTAAATGAAGTCTTCAAATATCATCAAAGTCTTCAAAATCATGCATGATCTTAAATTTTGGCATAGAAAGGAAGGTTATGAGCCCTTGTTGAGTTGGAAAACTCTTGCATGAAAAACTACACCCATCCTTAATTTTTAACTCAAGATTTAAGCTAAGTTTGAAGTGTTTAAATACCTTTTACTAAAATAAAACAAAATAATATGCATGAGAGTAGTTACATAGTTAACTAAGGATGATTTGGTGCTTGATGACTAGTTAACTCCACTTTAGCCTTCCCTACATGATCTGGTACTTAATGACTAAAAGTTCATGAAAATATCTATGTGAAGAGAAAATGAATAGTGTGGAAAATTTGTTTAAACTCCAAGATAGACACTTCAATGCCAAATTCAAACTTGATCTGTTGTAGGGACCAATTCTTCACATACATGGACCTGATAGAGTTATGAATATCTATTTTAAATGGATAAAAGTACCTATATATCAAAGAAATGACCATGTCAACTATTAAGACATTTCTCCAAGGTCACACATCTACCCCTACCTCAAAATCTAAGCATAGGTCTTCTTGACAGATGGTATTTGGTCAAGATTTAATAGTGATAGGTAAATCTATGGAGCTTGTTTCCTATTTAACCCAAGTTGATTTTATTTTCCATTAGATTTTGAATTTTAATTTTGACAACTGATCTTGATCCCAAATTCTTGAGAATATGACAACTTTCAGCTCCACATTCAGCCTATGGGATCCTATAATTAGTCCATCTACCTTTGTGCTTGTGCCACATGGTAGTCTCTCATTCATCCTCAGGAGTATTGATGTCTTGACTTCACATGCACCATCAATATACATCCTTGTGATTAAACACACATCATTGATTTTTTTTGTAGTTGAAATGATCTCACCACTTTAAAAATCCTTATTTTATTTTCAATTCACTAACTTGTTGACCCTTACTCACACCATTGATCTAATTTTTTATGATGGCTCATGCACTATCGATCTACTTAGACCCACTAACACTATCATTTACCTAAACGTCATTGCATCTAACTTGAGCTCTTATGATATTTCTACTTGAAAGCACCATGTTAATCTTTGGGATATTTGAATTTAAATGGTTACTTATTGAGGCTTAAACTTGACATCTACGTGCCTGTTTCATTTTACAAGTTTAACTTTGAAGGTTTATGCCTTGAGATAATAAGCTCATCAAGATACCAAATTTTCATAAGATGATCTTGGGAAAAATTACATCATGCTCATGTAATTACTTATCTCTATTAGACTCCTCAATTGTAATTATTAAATGCATGATCATCTTGCTCTGTTCATTCCTGCATGATGTTCATATGACAATCTAGCTTCTCAAGACCTGTGTTAATCATTTTTCCTTAAACAAGAACACTATAAGGCATATAAAATCAAGCTAAGGTAATTTTCATCAGAGATTTGAATGATAGAGGTTAAAATTTGGTTTGTGAGGTCAAAATGTTAACATTTTGTGTGACTCATAGGGGTTGACCTACCTACTAGTCAATAAAATGTAGAATATCTAGATTATATTCAAGCTTAGACTACATATAGAAATTGGGAAAACTTGTAGACACATAGACACAATAAACAAACTGACACAAATAGTAATATGTGAATCTATGCACTTATAGGAAATAATAATAACATACTAAAAGAGAATAACCACTATTGAAAGCATGTGCACATGTGTACTTAGAGGAATGAAACTATGACTTTGTATAAAAGAGTGACTCTCCTAATAGAAGTACTTGAGGAACATCCCATTCATAGGAATGAGAAGTTAATCTACACTCAATATGGATAATTTTAAATCATTTCTTTATTATAATCAAAGATAATATAAGGTCCACTCTAAAGGATATCAAATTTGGAGTGCCTACCTAGCTTTGCACACTTCTCATCCCATTTGAGTACTATGTATCCTTGATATAATATATTTGATGAATCTATTTTGTAAAAAAATTATATAATTTATATTGTATTGACCACATGGTATGCATAGAATTATCTCTTATCTCCTCTAATTCTCTCAGTTCATTCATCTTAACCTCCGTTGCATCACTTTCTAGAAGCTCTAGCTAGTGTGAAAGCTCCAAAGCTAGAATATCTAGTGAGATTGGTAGCCTTGATTCTATTCCATAAAATAAGAGATAAGGTGAATTAAAAATTGAATTCTTGTGGGTGATCCTATCAGAATATAAATTAGTCTTTAACTTTGTATACCAAGATCTTTGATTATCCTCCAGTGTTATTTTGATTATCTGAATTAGGTTCTTGTTCATGGAATTAACTAGTCCATTACCATATAGCAAGTAATTTTATGAATATGTTAGATAGATACCTTGATCAATATCTCATTCACATAAATTTTCACTAATTAATACCAAATCATTGTCTAATATTATAGTGGAAGGTACTTTAAAATGGGTGACTAGACTTTCATACAACACAAGCATAAAGTTCTCATTTGCCTCCTTCAAAGGCATTGCTTCCACCCACTTGTTGAAATAATATGTAGATATAAATACAAACTTATTAATATCAATATATGTATTATGTATCATGTCAATTAAGTCCAAACCCCACTACATGAAAGGTCACTCAACCTGAATAAGCCTCAGTGGCATAACAGCTAGTCTTTGCTTTCATAAAAACATTACACACTTTGCACACTTCCTAGCCCATGTATGTGCATCCCTAAATAAATTAGGCAAAAATTAACCTTATATAATTATATTTATATCTATATTCTTGGATTCAAAATTGCCTCTATAATTACTATCATGAGATTTCTCAAAAAGCTTGTCAAATTGATTAGTTTCAACATACCTTAAAAGCATACCTCCAATGTCCTTTTTGAAAAGTAATCCATCAATATAAATGTATGGTAATAATTTTAACCTAAAATTTATTATCCTTGATTCATATAATCCCATTGTAAATTCTCCTATTTTAAGGAATCTAGAAATGTCTTGTGTCCAGTTGGATGGAGAAGTAGTTTCAGCTTCCTATTGGGTGTCTTGAAGTATCAAGACCATCTCTTTTTCTTATTTAACATATTATAAAAGATGTTAAAACAATAATTTACATTATAAAATATTTTTTACCTTCACTTAAATATCATATTACATTCACTTAGTGACCCATCCATCTCTCTTTTCACTTAAGTCTCTGTTGAGGATGAAATCCTTCACACTAGGATGAGCTACCATTAGTATAATCTTGTTATTTGAAACCAAATGTATAAATTTTTTCAATCATATTATAATATCAAGTAAATTATTTTCAAAAAAATAATGCCTCTCATAATATTCTTCCAAATATTAACCAAAAAAAGAAACGGGTTGATCCAAACCTTCACTATTTTGTTGCATAATCATGGCTGAAATTGTACTAAATGTAGAAAAAGCATACATAAAGAAATCTTGAAATATGGAATAATAAATTTAAGAGATTATATGATTTATTTTTTTATGGATTCAAAAATTCCCTTACCTTATTTACTCTAAGATATTTCTTGATGTTTCTTCATCATTTGAGTGAGTGGCCTTATCAATTTTGCAAATCCAGGAATAAATCTTCTGATGAAATTTATCTTGCCTAAGAATATTTTCAATCATTTCTTATGTTTTAGAAATTATAGATAAATTATTAATTTTATTCTCTTTGGATCAATATAAATACCATATTTGGACACTACATGCCCAAGAAGTCTCCCCTCATGCACTAAAAAGATGTACTTTTTTTGGATTCAATAAAACTCCAAATTGTCTGAATCTATCAAAAACCACTCTCAAGTGTGTTAGATGATCATTAGGATCCTTAAAAAATATAGTGATGTCATCAAGATAAAATAATACCATTTCTCTTAAAATACCATGAAAGGTAACATCCATTGCCTTTTGGAAAGTGGCTCTAGCATTAGACAACCTAAAAGGCATCTTTTGGTAGGCATAAGCACCCCATTTGGTTGTGAAACCTATTTTATACTGATCTTGATCTTTCACCAATATATAGTTTTAACATGAGTGCCCATCTAGTAAGAAGAATATTTGTGAACCTGATACTCTTTGTAATATTTAATCCATAGAAGGAAGAGGATAGTGGTATTTTAGTGACACTTTGTTCAAATCTCTAAAATCTATACATAGTCTTAACTCTATTCTTCTTTCTCACTAGTACAAGGTTTGTTACCCATGTTTTGTGATTTATATTAAATATTATACTTTATTTAATTATCTTGGTAAGCTCCTTTTTCATGAGGATTTCAACCTTGGGATTGATTGGTCTTTACTTTTGTCTTACTGGTTTTGCATCCTGTTCAAGATCAATAGTATGTTGTGCTAACCTGGGATCAAAACCCTTAAAATCATGGTATTCCCAAGCAAAAACATCCTAACTCCTTAAATAATGAAATGAAAGCCTCTCTCTTAGTATCAGTGTTCACTTTACCCCACTACCTTTAACTATGTGAACTTTCTCATAATGTTCTTCCCTAGAAGAGATGCTTACCTTATCCTTTCTAAGCTGATCATCATCATTGAAAATTATTTCCGAAGTTACTAAAAATTTAAGAATCTTGTTTTATCTCAATTACACAATTTGATCTTCATATTGGTGTTGCAATTTATTTTGATTCTTCAAGAAAATTTTTGCCTCATTATATAGGAAATAGGCTATCTATTTGTCACTATCAAAGACTTTCCAAATTACCTCATTATTTGGAACTGAAGACCTACATACAACCTTGATTTGGGTTTGAACTTTATTTTCCTTTAGATGATCCACTAGATCACATTGTGCTCTTATGGCTACAAGTCTATCTACATGTTGATTGGCTCCTCTAAGAATGGAGTGGATATCAAATGCTATGAAATCTTCTATGAGATCCCAAAATTTGTGTTTTCAAGCCTTTATTAGAGGGTTATTTTCTTCATTTAAACCTCTAAATTGTTACACTACCAACTCACTATTACCTTTCACATGCAAAATATTAATAGCTCTCTTTTTATCGCACTGAAGGTCATGTATAATACCTTCATACTCTATTGTATTTGATATACAAATAAACTAAAATCTAATTGAAGAATAATTCCTTTGATTTTGAGGTGAAACAAAAATTACACCAAACCCACTCCCATTATTTGATCTAGATCCATCAAATAACATATTCCACAACCCTTCTTGATCTCACTTTAACTTGGTGAGACTAGGTAATGAGTCACCTTCTTCATGCATGTAGTAGACACCAAAACTAACTTCTTTAATACCTTTGTATGGGTCATACCCATGGTTATGAAAAACCCACTCATCTAAGAGTAGATCTAGTATGCCTTCAAGTGGCTTAGAATTTTCTCGATCAATAGTATCCTCATCTTCTTCTAAAATACTATAATTCATATTAGACATGTTTGGCACATATGGTTCAAGGTGAAATCTAGAAATAGGCTCTAATCTTATAGTGACTTTGTTCCATATTTGTTTCTAAAAAACACGTATGACCAATCTAAATAAATGTAACCTCCTATCTTAGTGGTGAAATACCTAGATAGGCATAATGTGAAGTATGGATGTAAATCAACAATTATATCCTATGAAATGGTGAAATTTGGACAAGCAAAAAGTAAAATTTTTTATCTTTGAGGATGCCTATAGTCTTAATAGGATAACCATCCAACTGTAACAATAATTTTTTATGAGGTTCATATTTGAGTCCTATTTTATTAGCTATGGATTTAAGCATGATAAAAGTACTAACTCCACTATCAATCATACAATTGTGGACAAGACAATCTCCTATGACAACTAAAAGATAGAATGGAAGAGGCTTAGTCACCTTAGGATCTTGAGGCTCAATAAATGGATTAGATTTGGTTAGAAAAAAACTTACTCTTTCCTTTTTAGGTGGTCTATCATAGATATTGATCTTTGAAAGCTCCTCTTATAGATAATCCTTTTATCTTAGGATTAGCAATGTATCCCACACTGAAATTGATACTAAATTTTTCTTCATATGATCCACAATATTGAGTGGAAAAGTGGTTGTACTTGGCTAAAATTTAAGAATAAGAAGGGATCCTAAATGTTATGTAAACTGAGGCATGTAATGCCCTTTCACATTGTATCCCTTTGGATCTTAAACTTGTTGATTTGATGTTTTTTGAGGTAGGTCATGAGTAGTGGTATTTTGTGATGGCTGAGAAGGAAAAAGAGATGACTATTCAAGACCTAAACCTTCACAAATTCCCGAGGCTACACTTGAATTATAAAAACTAGATAAATTTTGACTTTGGTTTGCATCCATATGCTTCAAATAATTATCACCTTCCTAGAAGTTAACAAAATTGGTTTCATTAGGTGCCTTATCACTACCTTCTCCTTGTTGATTTATCACTTCTTCTTGAGTGATTAAAGGAATGTCTCCATGTGGTAGAGAGGATTTCTTATTATAAAAAGGTGGCTAGTTTTCATGTGAAGGAGGAGATGAACTCTACTACATATAAGACTGATGTGAGCTCTCACCAGTTGGAGCCATTACCATGTTATTTTCACGATGCCACTAATTGTTCCATTGCCCATCCTAAGCATAATTATTTTGAGTTGGCATAATAACTCTATAATTTCTTGGAGAATTAGGATTATATTTCCTTGATTAATAATTATACCCTTATCCTTGTGGATTATAATGATAGGGTGGCTTATTATACAAATAATTTTGATAGTATTCTGATATGGCTTGTATGGTGGAAATTATTATCTTTTCATTGCAATAAATTTGTTGTTATGAGTCTTGAGAAGACTCTCTATCTTCTCCAATCTGTCAGTTTGATCACCTTATATTTGATAAGACTTTGTTAAATCTATAAGTGGAACAATAGTTGGATCAGGAGGGTGGTTCTATGGAAAGAGAGACATTGGTGACCTTAGAGATAACTTGCCTAGTTGTATATGATAATTCTTAACCTTTATTACTTATTCAAAAGCCTTAGGTAGAGTGTTCCCTCACATGTGTTCCCTCACATGGATTGAATAATCATAGCTACATATAAATTGAGATCCTTTAGATAATAAATAAAATTATAGTTGGGTGTAGGCTTGATCACTATAGGAATTATATCCCAAGTCTTCTAGAACCTATAATTGAAATTGACCATGAATTCATGATTGAATATCTTTATTGTTGTAAGCTTCTCCACCAATGAAATATGATCAATTTTATCCTCAAAGTGCTTGCATAGGACATTTACAAACTCATCACAACTATTGATTGATGTCAAATCCAATCCTTTATACCACTGAAGTACTTTCCCTTTGAAAGAAGTTGCTAACAACCTCATTGCTACATTTTCTTGAGTCATATGATGCAATAAATAAAGGTTAGAAATATTTACAATATGTTTTATAAGATTAATTATATTTTCTCCCATAAAATAAGGAATATCCTTTAGATAAAAAGATGGAATATCATCCCCCTAAGTAAGATTCAAAGGACTACCACCATTGAATGGCACAAAGGCTTGTCTTCTGGGAACAACCATTTGGCGTATGGGATTTATAATAATGTTTCAATAAAAAATATTGGATTGAAAAATAATATTTTGTGCAATAATAGGGGAAAAAGATGTGTAGGATTTGGATTTGACTAAGAGGATTTATTTTTCTTTGATGAATGGAAGGGTAACTCAGTGAAAAATGCTTATTTCCATTTTACAGAGGGTCTTGTGATAACTCTTGGGGGCATGAAAATTATGAAAATATGAAAATGATTCACTTTGTGTGAATAAGTGGTCCCACTGGGTGTGCTATAACTATTATCTATCCATATAATACCCAATAGAGATTAGATTGTTCAAGTCTCAATCATAATTAGACTAATATGGGAATTATCTAAGGCCATGGGATGCTTATATCTAGATCTGACCTCTAGATTTTGATGAGGTTATCTCCTTTAATTATATCATCATTCACTACTTACTAAACTACTGATTATTGGGGTAAAAAGGGAAAGTAATAAATTTAAAATGAAACCTACTTTACCTCTGGTGATGCACCTAAATAGTTGTTTATCCTCTGAAATCTTTGAAATTGAGGCATACATATGGATCAAAAGGAAACTCTATAGACCAGTCCTAAACATTAGTGTTTAAAAGGAAGGATTGAAAGAAGATTTGTAGATTAAAGGTATGTCCATGAAGGTCTCCAAAGACATTACATACAAAAAATCTTTAGTGAGATTTTTATTCTTAGCTCTTCAATTGACCTGCTAAGGATGAAATTATAGTAGTAGGTGAGGAAAGGACCTTAAAAATATGACAACTATCACACTTATATGCAAATACACAATCAACAAAAAAACACTATGACCATAAACTGATATACAAACAAAAATCTTTATTTATTTTATGGTGTAAGTTACAATTTTTATATCTCTTTGTATACCGACTTCAAGGATCTTTCAAATGGTTCCAAGAGCCTACATATATAACCAAAAGGGAAAGACTCTATCCAATGTGTTATAGAGGAGATAAGGATTAGTATTGATTTTTATTAACTCAAAATCCTTATATAAATATTAAGTTTTCAAATATCCTCAAAGTCTTCAAACTCATGCATGATATTAAATTTTGGAATAGAAAGGAAGGTTGTGAGCCCTTGTTGAGTTGACAAACCCTTGCATGAAAAACTACACCCATCCTCAATTGTGAACTCAAGTTTGAAGTGTTTAAATACCTTTTACTACATGAAAATAAAGGAATGTGCATGAGAGTAGTTACATAGTCAACTAATAATGATTTAGCTCTTGATGACTCATTAACTCCACTTTAGCCTTCCCCTATATGATTTGGTA
>JARHVA010001466.1:2130000-2150000 GCA_037957365.1 Torreya grandis
ATATTCCCTTCCATACATAAGTGTGTATGGTTAGTTCCCAATTGCTCTCTTTGGGGTGATCCTATCAGCCTAAAGGGCTATATTCAACTTGGTATTGCAAGTCCTTTAATTCTCCTCCATTATTCTCTTGGTGATCCTGATTAGGTTCTTATTTTTGGACTCAACTAGTCCATTCCATTGGGGATAGTAGTTTGAGGAGGTGCTAAGATAAATACCATGCTTTAAATCCCACTCACTTGTTTTTGTTCTTAGGAAATCCAAGGCATTGTATAAGATAATTATTGAAGGATCGCTAAACCTGGTTACTATACCTTCATAGAAATCAAGGACTAAACTTTCATTGGCTTCCTTTAGAGTGACAACCTCCACCCATATTGTAAAGTAATTAGTAGTAGTCAACACCCACTTGTGACCAACACTAGAAGGAGGATTGATTAGGCCTATGAAATCCAAACCCCATTGTATAAAAGGTTTCTCAACCTAGATTGGGTGAAGAGGCAAGGTTGATACATTTTGTTTTCCATCAAAGAGAGAACACTTCTAGCATTTCCTTACCCAAGAATGGGTGCCTTTGAATAATCTAGGCCAAAAATATCCATCCCTCATTATCTTGGTAGTTATGGTTCTAGGAGCAAAGTGACCACTAGCTGGTCCATCATGGAACTCATGCAACACTTTATCAATCTAATCTAAATCAATACATCTTAACAACACACCTAAAAAATATTTTATAAATAGTACTCCATCAACTAGCATATAAGGAATGGATTGCAGCCTAAAGTACCTTCTCTTAGCCCTATTAAGAGCTTGTGGACACTCACCAATTTGAAATAAATGAATCATGTATTATGTCTAATTCCTCATTGATAAAGGTAAAACTACTGTAGGGTCATCATGGAGTGCCAAAAAAACCTCCCTTTGTTATTTTAGGTCTGAATCAAGATGCTCACATAGTCCTTTTCCTCTCACTAGCATGGTTGTTTTGATCTCCACATCATACACCATCACTTTGGTGATCCAACCTGACCTCATTTCATTCAAATATTTGGTCAATATAAAGTCTTTCACACTAGAATGAGGCACAAAAATTTGAATCTTATTATTAGATAGCATATGCCTAAACTTCTTCAAGCTCCTTATAATTGAAAGCACTTATTTCTTAACATATGTGTATCTTACCTCATAGCCTTCTAAACCTTGGCTGAAGAAGGTAATAGGTTATTACAAATTCTCACCATTAGTTGAGTAAGCATTTTAGAGATTACCTCTTCATTCTTAAAAGTGTACAAATTAAATTCCTTGGAGAAGTTTGGAATTGCAAGAGTAGGAGCCTGGGTAATGGCTTTCTTGATCTCTTCAAAAATTTCTTTCCTCCTTCCCATCCAAGTGAATGTCTCATCCTTCCTTAGCATGGAGGTCAAGGGCTTGACTAGGTTAGCAAAATAAAGAATAAACCTCCTAATGAAATTTATTTTTCCAAAGAAGCTTTGAAGACCCTTCTTATGTTTAGGCAAAGACAATGCCAAGATGGCATTCACCCTTTCTAGATCAATAGATAGACCTTTCTTATAAATAATATGGCCTAAGAGTTTGACTTCATGAACCTAAAACACACACTTCTTTGGGTTTAGAGAGATCCTAATTTCTCTACACCTCTCAAAAATCTACCTTAGGTGCTTCAAATGATCTTTTACTTCTTTGGAGAAAATTATCACATCATCCATATATATCAGTACAATGTCATTGATTAATCCTTGAAAAGATATATCCATTGCACATTGAAAAGTAGCTCTATTATTTAAAAATATAAATGGAATCTTCCTATAGGCATGTGTGCCTCAGTTGGTGGTGAACAATATTTTGTATTGGTCATTTTCTTTCACCAAAATCTGATTGTACCTAAAATAACCATCTAGGAGAGAAAAACTCTCGCTGGCTACCAACACTTCCAAAATTTGATCCATATAAGGGAGGGGATAATGATATCTCAAAGAGACTCTATTCAAGTCCCTAAAGTCCACACACAACCTGATCTCCCCATTATTCTTCCTAACAGGGACTAAAATGAACAACTAAGAGGAATGCTTGATGGGAAAGATGATTTTAGACTCAATCAGTTTGGTGAGTTCTTTCCTCATGAGAGGCTCAATATTGGGATTAATTGGCCTTTGTATTTGCTTGATGGGTTTGTAATTTAATTTATATCTATGATGTGTTGAGATAAGCTTGGATCAAAACCCTTCAAGTCACTATATTCCCATGCAAAAATATTAATAAACTCTTTACATAGTTCAATGAAAGCAAGCTTCTCTTGACTAGTGCATACCTTTCCAAGTGCAAGTAATTTATCTTTGAATATATTTACCCTTTAATATTTCTCTATATTAGTGGAAATGATTATCTTCTCCTTCTTGATCTGGTCAACCTTAGTGAATATACTTTCAAGAGTCACTAGGCCTTTGGGGAGCTTGTTAGACTTCAATTGGATAATCTATCCTCCGTATTATTATTGTATCTTAGACTAATTAGTGTAAAAAAATTCATCCTCTTCTTATAGAAAAAGTGATATTTTTTGGTCACTATCAAAGACCTACCAATTGGTGACATTATCTAGTATGGATGGTCTTATAATCACCTTCAGATGGGGCTAGTTTTTGTTTTCCTTTATGCCCTTTGGAACATCAAATTGAGCACCAACAGATGCCAACCTATCATCATG
Source organism: Torreya grandis (assembly GCA_037957365.1). Taxonomy (NCBI): domain Eukaryota; kingdom Viridiplantae; phylum Streptophyta; class Pinopsida; order Cupressales; family Taxaceae; genus Torreya; species Torreya grandis. Next base: position 2,132,720 of record JARHVA010001466.1, read on the forward strand.
TTTATTATTTTACCTTAGAATATATCTGATGTTAAAAGCCATGATATATTCTATAAGGTCCCAAACTCTATGTTTATAGGATTTGAGTAAGGAGTTCTTGGTCAAATTGTACCCTCTAACTTGATTCACAACAAGTTCACTATCTCCATATATGTATAGTTCATTAATTCCTCTTTTCCTTACCCATTATAGGCCATGGATAAGGGCCTCATAATCTTCCACATTACAAGTGCATGAGAATTGAAATCTAAAGGCTGAAAAATACCTTTGCTTTAAAGGCGAAACTAGCATAGCTCCACCACCTGCCCCCATCTTGCTTCTCAACCCATCAAAGAAGAGCTACCACAAGCCATTAACATCCTCACTTAGATTCATAAAATTAGGCATGAAATATCCATTTTAATGCATATAATATATTCCAAGGATGGATTCTTCAATAAAATTTTAAGGATCATGCTCATAGTTGTCATCTCCCCACTCATCTAGGAACAAATCAAAAACTCCCTCACGGGAAGATGATGGAGATTGGTCAACATGAAGCTCCTCCTCATTAATGATAACATAGTTAAAATTTGACACCTTAGTCAAATATGGTTTTAAATTATTTATATGGATGGGTTTTGACTCAATCTTCACCTTAGTGACATATTTTGTCTTAAACACCATGTATGACCAATTGGCTACCAAATATCCACCTATCTTGGATGTAAAGTCCCTTGATAAACAAAGAGAAAAATAGTGAGGTAAATCTACTAATACCACATCATAAGGAATTTAAAAATTATGACAAGTATGAAGATTCAAATTCAAACCTTTCACTACCCCCAAAGTCTTAGTTGATAATCTATCCAATTGTAAAACTCTTTTAGTCATTGGCTCATACTTGAGGCCTAGCTTATTTGCTATACATTTTGACATAAATGATGTGATTGATCCACCATATTTGATGTAATTATGAACTAAGAAATCAAAAATAATCAGAGATAGTTGAAAATTAGGAGTCTTTCCATCTTTCTTCACTTGACCATCCACAGATTGAGTTCTATTTACCAGAATGACATTGTCATTTCTAAATGGGCTAGCTTGTTTACCCAATCCATGCAATTATTTTTGAAGTATAAATTTCTACCTTGGTAATGTTATATAATATCATAATGAAATATTCATATGAATATTATTCATTTGGTCCACCATATTTATGGAAGGCTTACTCACCTTGGGGTTCTCTTTATGAACATTAGCACCTTATGATGTAGCTTGTGGAGATGGAGTTGTAGAAGTTGACCTAAAATTTGGAATCCTCTAATTTTCTTGTGTTTTAGGAACTAAAATAGTCCTACTTACCATATTATCTGATGTATGGGTCAAAATAGGTCCTTGATCAGTTCTTTGAGCTTCCTCAATAGCCCTCCTTTTGGACCTAGTATTGGAGGCAACACTAGTATTTTGATTGCTTGGATTTCCCATGTAATTAATGGTACATAACTCACCCTAAAAATTATTCATTAGAGTGGAATAAAAATTAACCTACCTCATTTCCATCCTAAATTTCATTGGCATCTCAAAATTTGAAAATTGGGATGTTTGCTCACCTTGTTTAGTCATGGCTTGATTTTGTATCTCATTGGCATAAGAAACTTGTTCTTAACCATGATCAAAAGGTGGATAGTTGGGTTGTTCTTAGACCAAATTTTTTTGAGTGAGTAAAAGGAATTTAGATGATAAAGGATTACTAGGATTATAACTTTTATAAGGATTGACATGGGTAATTTGGCCTTGTCCTTATGCACTACCTTGAAAAAGAGGTATGTTGTTTTGTCCAAACTAATTATAGGATTGATATGGTTTATATCCTTGGGCTTGTTGTATTTTGAGAGAAACCAATTCATTAGTAACACTTTGGAGAAATTTTTTAACCTCATGGATTTCACTGGTAGGGGAAATGGAAGATTTTACTTAACCAGGAAAAGGTGCTAAAGTGGGCAATGCATATTAACTAGGCGAATGCAAATCAAGGAATAGTGGCATTAGAGGTATAGGATCTATCTTTCCCACTTAGACAAGATAATTCTCAAAAATTATGGTTATTTCATAAGTAGCAAGAAATGTGTTTCCACCTATATATTGAGTCATCATGTCAATGTCACCATTCAATGCTTTTAAGTAGTAATAAAATGCATAGTTTTTGGTTGGATTCACAAGAATTGGGATTCTATCCCAAGTTTTTTGGAACTTAGTATTAAAATCTTGCATGAATTCATGTGGTGCCCTTTTTATTGTGTTCAATTTCTCAACTAGACATAGGTGATCACTCTTTTCCCTAAACCTATCAGTCAATAGAGTCCCCAACTCATCCCATGAGCCAATAGAGTTTACAGGTAGGGTCCCATACCATTCCAAAAATTTTCCTTTGAAAGACAAGGCTAACAATCTAATTTATAAATTTTATTAGGTAATATTATGGATATTACAAGGATTTTTTATATTCTTGATGTGTTCAATGGCAGTAATTGGATCATCTCCACTAAAAAAAGGGACACTTTTGAGGAAAAATCTTAGAATTTGATCCTATTGGGCAAGATGCAAGGGAGATGCCCTGGTGGAAGGCACAAAAGGTTGTCTTATAGCCATTTGGGAATGATCACTACTAATGTTTGGAATGGAATGTAACACAAACTTGGAAGCTTTAAACACAAAACTTCTTTTATAAGGATGAGTGTTGACAAACCTAAACTTTTTGGTAGAATATGGAAGTAATTCTACAAACTCAAAGGGTACTCCTTTGATATTAGATCTAGTGGTCACCTTTGGCATGGAAAATAGGGTTTATTATCAACCAAAGACTTGAATTATTTAATGGAGTTGTTAGGTATTGAATGTAGATGCTTCTTTATCTACAACCATGTTAAGACCAACACCAATCTTGAACAATCTTCTAAGACTTAGAGGTCCCATTGAGCATGCCAAAAAATATTGATACTTGGATTTGCACCCTTGAGAAGATGCTCAGATCTCCTCATCCAAACCCCAAAATGGAATAATTTATCTTACTATGGGTGATAATTTCTTTGATATGAATCTCTAGATTAGGGGATAGCTCCCCTTGATTCACCTTTAAATCTCTATCTAATCTATCAATTACATATGAAAAGGGTTTAGTAAAACAACTAAGAAAACAAGAGGTGATGCACCAATATATGATATCTTCTTACTTGACTGAAATCACTACTTAAAGACCAACAAATTTTCCTCACACAAGATTCACAACTCTTTGTGTATTGTCACACCATTATTTCATGTGTTAGATTCAAGAAGGCAATCAACATTTAGGAGAGTAACAGATAATTTCAAGAAAAGATAGAGTCTTAAACCACTTCTAAAATGTCTATACACTTAAGAAAGAATATTAAAAAGGACCTATAAAAATACTCTTTCTACACATTTGGTAGGTAATCAAGGATAACAGGTTAGGATAGATAAACTTTCACTAAATAAGAACTAAATTATTTAGATCGATACACAATAGTGTAACATGTGAGTGGCAAATAACTTGTGTTATTTCTTCAAGATTTTTCTAAGTACAAATCTAGCTAGAGTTTCACCATAACTAGTAGAGGATATGAAATGAGGTAATAATATATATATATATATATATATATACATATATATATATACATATATATATATATATACATATATATATATACATATATATATATATATACATACATACATACATATATATATACATACATACATATATATATACATATACATATATATATATATATCATTGAGAGGTAGAGTAATAAAAGGAAGTTCAAGAATCACTTGGACATGTGTCATCTAGAAAGGATCAGTTACACGCATGTGAGAGATAGGTGGATGAGTTATGCCATGTCACAATTGAATAGATGCACTAGTTATAATTCATTACGATTGATTAAAAGCACTAGTTATGTTTTGTTATAACTAAATAGAAGCATCAATTATGTTTCATCATTTTTTATCTCTTTTCCATCTTCAGGTTCCTGCACTTCTGTTTTTAACTCCAATGGCTATTCCTTGTAGCTTGAAATTGACGTTCTATGGGTTGTCACTCTTCAAGCATTTTCTTTGGACATTTTTCCTGAGGTCATTTTTTTGGTCCATTTCATTTTATTTATTTCCTACAAACAATTTTTTTGAGACTTTTATTTTAGACTCTTCTTTCTGTGCATTTCTTTTGGACAAAAATTTTGAAGGAATTCTTTATTTTGTACTTAAGCTTTTCTCTTTATGCACTTATTCCTCCATAATTTTTTTTTAAGTAATTCATGTAAATGTGTATCCCTTTGTATTTTTAAAATTCCCTTCAGCTTCTTAAAAATACCCCTTCAACATTATTGGAATGATCCACTTGTCCTTTGGCTTTTTTGTAAGGCACAATTTCTTTGGGTTTTTTGCAAAGGATAGTTTCTATGAGCAGTTTTCTTGAGATAACTCTTTTGTATTTTATACTAAGTTCCCTCTACAAATATGAAAGTGCCCTTTAGATTTTTGAAAACATACCTTCTAAAAAAATGCAAGTGACCCTTCAGATTTTCTAAAAAGGTCCACTTTATGGGAACAAGCTTTCAGACTTTTTGAAAAGATCCCTTCAGACTTTCTAAAAAGTACCTTTTGGCATTTGGAAATGATCCTTGGGAAAAAAATGAAAGTGTCCACTTAGCCTAAAAAGATCCTTCAGAAAATTTGCAACATACCCTTCAGGAAAATAAAAATAGACAATTTTTCTAACAAAAAGATACCATTTGAAAAAATGAAAGTGCCCTTCAGAAAAGTGAAAGTGCCCTTCAAAAAAGTTACAAGGGTCCATTTTGGATAAAATAAATATTTCAAATAAATTGTAAAGTACCTTCAAAAAACTTGTGTGAACATTTTGCCCAAAAGAATTTGGCATTTTGTCTTTGGGAGATTTCTTTCGAACAAATTGTCTAAACAAATTTATTACTTAGCCAAATGAAAATCCCAAAAGAAATATACTTAAGGAAAAGCCAAAGACAAAAAATACAAAAGAATTCAGCGAAGGATTACAACAAATACTTGAAATAATTCCTTAAAGGCTTAAATAAAGACCAAAATGAACCTTCTGAAAAGAAAAGACTTGTGCATTTTTTATAGTTCTTTTTCAAAGAACACTTCTTCTAAAGAAAAGCTCAGTGTTGGACCTAGCCAAATGAAATAGACTTAGATTATTTTTGTAAATATGGGTGCCCAATTTTGGCCTAAAAGGCCAAAATTTGGTCAATAAATTGGTGACTCATAAGGGTAGTATGCCTTATGTACTGACTAGACTAGTAGATTTATCCAACAAAGGGCTAATGGAGTCAATGGATTCTTGAAGATGACTAACAAGGATTTTTCCAAAATAAAACACAAGGAAACACACCACAAAAAAACAAGAAGACCAAGCAAAGACAACACAAAACTATACAAGGGAAAACTTACACATGTGAATAAGTACTTAGGGGACATAAGGAAAATAGGAAACTATGTACAAAAAAAAGAGAACCTCAGTAACAATGCTTTAGATATATCCCATTGATTGGGATATGTAGCTCCTCTCCATACAACTTTGAGAGTTGTAAAGCATTGTGATGTTTGTACTGTGTGATCACATATGGGCCACTCCAAAAAGCATCAAACTTTGTGTATCTTCTAGGTTTTTCCCTATCTTCATCCCATTTTAGGACAATGTCTCCTTTTTGAATCTTTTTGACATGGACTTCTTATCAAAATAATTATTTGTTTGTTGTTGGTGAGTAGTCATGGTGTGCATAGCTTGATCTCTTGTCTCCTTAAGCTCCATAAACTCACATAATCTAGCCTCCATGCTATCATTTTCCATCAATTATAGTTGATAAGTAATATCTAAAGCTGGTAACTCAAGTGAGATAGGAAGTCTAGCTTTCCTTCCATACACAAGTGTATAGGGTGAGTTCCTAATTGCTCTCTTTGGGGTGATCTTATCAGCCCAAAGGGTTGTTTTCAACTTGGTATGCCAAGTCCTTTGATTCTCCTCCATTGTTATCTTAATGATCCTGACCAAGTTGTTATTTGTGGACTCATCTAGTCCATTCCCTTAGGGATAATAGTTGGAGGAGGTGATAAGATAAATACCATGATTCAAATCCCACTCACTTGTTATTGATCATAGGAAAGTCAAGGAATTGTCTAATATAATTTTTTAAGGAGATACAAACATGGTTACTATACCTTCATAGAAATCAAGGACTAAACTTTCATTAGCTTCTTTTAAAGCTACAACCTCCACCCATCTTGTAAAGTAATTGGTAGCAATCAACACCCAATTGTGTCTAGCATTATAAGGAAGATATATTATGCCTATTAAATCCAAACCAAATTACATAAAAGGTTATTCAACCTGTCTTGGGTGAGGAGATCTGAGCATCTTCTCAAGGGTGAAAATCCAAGCATCAATAGTAAGTAAAAATAAATACATGATTGTTGTCATTATTATGATCATATTTAATATTTGGTTTGAGATAGGTGACCAATATTGAAATTATAAAGAAAATCCTTTTGAAAAGATAGATAGGTCTATCATATAGTGAAAGTGAGCATACAGTTGGCTTATTAAGTAAATAGGGTATTTGGTCCTTTATAAAAATATTCTCATAGTGAACATGAAGATGGACAATGTGTGAATTGATAGGGAGTTTGTATTGTGACCTACAGAATGTTTCAAGCATAGTAAGTTTGAATTTGTATCCTCTATTGTGATAAACCCTATTCTTGGATAACACTATTTATAATATAGAATCTTGCAGACTAAGAATATTGACTTTGAAGTTTGTTTTGGATCTAAATGATACTAAAGGAGGGTTATCATATATATATATATATATATATATATATATATATATATATAAAGGTGTTAAAATATTTCCATAGGTTGATAAAATTTCTAGTATTCCAAAAGACTATCAAAAACCCTCTTAACCCCTATTTTACTATTTTATATCTTAGCACACAGTCAAGTATGACTAAGTTTCTCTATTTAGGAGTGATCTATAGGTTATTAGACCAAGGTAAATTAATGAAAAAGTTGTGTTTTATCTAGGTAGAGTTCAAAAAATAAATTTTTTATCATGAAACATATGCTAGTCCAAGATATGGAATTTTTATTAGCCTTACCTTACTTAGTCGTTAAAAACCTTGTCAACTAGGGTTTTGTTCATTCTAGGAAAATTAACACTTGATAATTTGCAAAAACTTGTGATATTGTGTATTTTGTTGAGTAATAATTTAATCACACCATTTAAATACCATACCATACCTTTAGTATGGATTTATTGACAAAGGTCTTTGAAAAGGGCTAAAGAAGGCTTAATTAAGAAGGCTAAAAGAGAGAAAGTGGACTTAGAAACAGAGTTAGATCCTAAAATTTGTATCATGGTTTATTTTATCAATAAAAAGGTTATTTTCATGTTTTAAAGTCATAATAGAGTGTATTTTTTCATTATTAACACATTTGTAGTCAGATAGGGCTACAAGGAGTGTAGTTTGTAAAGCAGAGTTGTATGAGTTAAAGGTAAGAGTTTGAGTGAGTTTTAAAAAGGGATAAATATAATTAAAAGAGTCTAGTATAAAAAAATTAAATACATTATCATCATATATCAGTCTTTTAACTTTTAATATCATGGTGAATGAGCTCATGAGCTAAAGAAATGATCCTTTGTTTAAGGACTAGAGAAGGAAACTTCTACAATATTTGCATCATTTGGTATCAAATCATAAATATGGTTAGAGGATAAATTTAAAAATAAAATATGGTATCAAGATAGAGGAAATGTATATAATCTCAAATAATGCAATATAATATGGCCAATTTGGTCATTGAAATGAGGAACATGTAGGCTAAAATGGTAGCCATGGAGGTAGTTCAAAGAAGAAGGGTCATAGCTGATGATGATAGTGATAGAGAAGAGGAAGATCATAGAGTAGAAGAGGAGGAAGAAAGAGAAGATATAATGAAGTAAATATTAATAAAATCCATGATGAAGATGGGTTCAAAACTAAGGCTAGATGTGCCAATGTATGAAGCTGATCTAAATGTAGATGAGTTGATGGATTAGATAAAATCCATGGATAAGTATTTCAATTATGAAGAGGTGGAAGATACCAAGAAAGTGAAATTGTAAAGTACCTTCAAAAAACTTGTGTGAACATTTTGCCCAAAAGAATTTGGCATTTTGTCTTTGGGAGATTTCTTTCGAACAAATTGTCTAAACAAATTTATTACTTAGCCAAATGAAAATCCCAAAAGAAATATACTTAAGGAAAAGCCAAAGACAAAAAATACAAAAGAATTCAGCGAAGGATTACAACAAATACTTGAAATAATTCCTTAAAGGCTTAAATAAAGACCAAAATGAACCTTCTGAAAAGAAAAGACTTGTGCATTTTTTATAGTTCTTTTTCAAAGAACACTTCTTCTAAAGAAAAGCTCAGTGTTGGACCTAGCCAAATGAAATAGACTTAGATTATTTTTGTAAATATGGGTGCCCAATTTTGGCCTAAAAGGCCAAAATTTGGTCAATAAATTGGTGACTCATAAGGGTAGTATGCCTTATGTACTGACTAGACTAGTAGATTTATCCAACAAAGGGCTAATGGAGTCAATGGATTCTTGAAGATGACTAACAAGGATTTTTCCAAAATAAAACACAAGGAAACACACCACAAAAAAACAAGAAGACCAAGCAAAGACAACACAAAACTATACAAGGGAAAACTTACACATGTGAATAAGTACTTAGGGGACATAAGGAAAATAGGAAACTATGTACAAAAAAAAGAGAACCTCAGTAACAATGCTTTAGATATATCCCATTGATTGGGATATGTAGCTCCTCTCCATACAACTTTGAGAGTTGTAAAGCATTGTGATGTTTGTACTGTGTGATCACATATGGGCCACTCCAAAAAGCATCAAACTTTGTGTATCTTCTAGGTTTTTCCCTATCTTCATCCCATTTTAGGACAATGTCTCCTTTTTGAATCTTTTTGACATGGACTTCTTATCAAAATAATTATTTGTTTGTTGTTGGTGAGTAGTCATGGTGTGCATAGCTTGATCTCTTGTCTCCTTAAGCTCCATAAACTCACATAATCTAGCCTCCATGCTATCATTTTCCATCAATTATAGTTGATAAGTAATATCTAAAGCTGGTAACTCAAGTGAGATAGGAAGTCTAGCTTTCCTTCCATACACAAGTGTATAGGGTGAGTTCCTAATTGCTCTCTTTGGGGTGATCTTATCAGCCCAAAGGGTTGTTTTCAACTTGGTATGCCAAGTCCTTTGATTCTCCTCCATTGTTATCTTAATGATCCTGACCAAGTTGTTATTTGTGGACTCATCTAGTCCATTCCCTTAGGGATAATAGTTGGAGGAGGTGATAAGATAAATACCATGATTCAAATCCCACTCACTTGTTATTGATCATAGGAAAGTCAAGGAATTGTCTAATATAATTTTTTAAGGAGATACAAACATGGTTACTATACCTTCATAGAAATCAAGGACTAAACTTTCATTAGCTTCTTTTAAAGCTACAACCTCCACCCATCTTGTAAAGTAATTGGTAGCAATCAACACCCAATTGTGTCTAGCATTATAAGGAAGATATATTATGCCTATTAAATCCAAACCAAATTACATAAAAGGTTATTCAACCTGTCTTGGGTGAGGAGATCTGAGCATCTTCTCAAGGGTGAAAATCCAAGCATCAATAGTAAGTAAAAATAAATACATGATTGTTGTCATTATTATGATCATATTTAATATTTGGTTTGAGATAGGTGACCAATATTGAAATTATAAAGAAAACCCTTTTGAAAAGATAGATAGGTCTATCATATAGTGAAAGTGAGCATACAGTTGGCTTATTAAGTAAATAGGGTATTTGGTCCTTTATAAAAATATTCTCATAGTGAACATGAAGATGGACAATGTGTGAATTGATAGGGAGTTTGTATTGTGACCTACAGAATGTTTCAAGCATAGTAAGTTTGAATTTGTATCCTCTATTGTGATAAACCCTATTCTTGGATAACACTATTTATAATATAGAATCTTGCAGACTAAGAATATTGACTTTGAAGTTTGTTTTGGATCTAAATGATACTAAAGGAGGGTTATCATATATATATATATATATATATATATATATATATATATATATATAAAGGTGTTAAAATATTTCCATAGGTTGATAAAATTTCTAGTATTCCAAAAGACTATCAAAAACCCTCTTAACCCCTATTTTACTATTTTATATCTTAGCACACAGTCAAGTATGACTAAGTTTCTCTATTTAGGAGTGATCTATAGGTTATTAGACCAAGGTAAATTAATGAAAAAGTTGTGTTTTATCTAGGTAGAGTTCAAAAAATAAATTTTTTATCATGAAACATATGCTAGTCCAAGATATGGAATTTTTATTAGCCTTACCTTACTTAGTCGTTAAAAACCTTGTCAACTAGGGTTTTGTTCATTCTAGGAAAATTAACACTTGATAATTTGCAAAAACTTGTGATATTGTGTATTTTGTTGAGTAATAATTTAATCACACCATTTAAATACCATACCATACCTTTAGTATGGATTTATTGACAAAGGTCTTTGAAAAGGGCTAAAGAAGGCTTAATTAAGAAGGCTAAAAGAGAGAAAGTGGACTTAGAAACAGAGTTAGATCCTAAAATTTGTATCATGGTTTATTTTATCAATAAAAAGGTTATTTTCATGTTTTAAAGTCATAATAGAGTGTATTTTTTCATTATTAACACATTTGTAGTTAGATAGGGCTACAAGGAGTGTAGTTTGTAAAGCAGAGTTGTATGAGTTAAAGGTAAGAGTTTGAGTGAGTTTTAAAAAGGGATAAATATAATTAAAAGAGTCTAGTATAAAAAAATTAAATACATTATCATCATATATCAGTCTTTTAACTTTTAATATCATGGTGAATGAGCTCATGAGCTAAAGAAATGATCCTTTGTTTAAGGACTAGAGAAGGAAACTTCTACAATATTTGCATCATTTGGTATCAAATCATAAATATGGTTAGAGGATAAATTTAAAAATAAAATATGGTATCAAGATAGAGGAAATGTATATAATCTCAAATAATGCAATATAATATGGCCAATTTGGTCATTGAAATGAGGAACATGTAGGCTAAAATGGTAGCCATGGAGGTAGTTCAAAGAAGAAGGGTCATAGCTGATGATGATAGTGATAGAGAAGAGGAAGATCATAGAGTAGAAGAGGAGGAAGAAAGAGAAGATATAATGAAGTAAATATTAATAAAATCCATGATGAAGATGGGTTCAAAACTAAGGCTAGATGTGCCAATGTATGAAGCTGATCTAAATGTAGATGAGTTGATGGATTAGATAAAATCCATGGATAAGTATTTCAATTATGAAGAGGTGGAAGATACCAAGAAAGTGAAATTTTTAGTCACAAGATTGAGAGGATTTATTTCTTTATGGTGGGATGGAATCCAAGAAGAGAGAAGGAGAAGAGGTAAAGCCAAAATTTAGTCAAAGGATAAGATGGTGGTGAAGATGAAAGCAAATTTCATGTCCAAGGATTACCATACACATTTGTTTAGAAGGTTTTAGAATATTAGACAAAAGTATCATTTAGTGAAGAAATATATCAAAGAGTTTCATAGATTGACAATCAAAATAGGGCACTCAGAAGAAGATGATGAGAAGGTAGCAAGGTATTTGAATGGTCTCAAGTTTTTCATATAAGATGAGATAAATATATTAACCTTGAAATAAATTAAGGAATAATAACAAGTATCATTTAAAGTTTAAGATATGTTGGAAATAAGGCATACACAATAATCAAGAGAAAGAGGAAAATAAGTGGGAGGAAGAGGAGAGTATGACAACAAGCATGTATATGAGGAAGGAGAAAGCAGTAGATAAAGACATGAAACACAACCAAGAGGTGGTTATAGAGGTAGGAGACCATCCTATAGAGGTAGAGATACATCTAGAGGAATATGAACTAATGTATTCATAGGAATTTTTTTCAAATATAATCAATATGTAGGCTATAAATAATGGGAGTGTCTAAAGGAACAGTAAGAAAGAAGTTATAGAAATGAGAGCATAAACCAATGGTGTAGTCTATAGAGGAAGAGAGTGTTGGATCAAAGTCAAATTTAGTGGCACTTAAATAAGGAGAAGAAATCTTGATGAGGAGGAAATTTATAAATCCACCAAAGGAGGAGGCTACATAATGGAGAACACTCTTTAGGACAACATGTAAGTCTCATGGTAAATGTTGCAAGATGATAATATATTCAAGATGTTTAGACAATTTGGTTTACAATGAGATGGTAAGTAAACTTGGTCTCAATATATTACCTCATCCTACACCTTATAAGGTTTCTTTACTTTAAAAAGGATATAGTGAGATTTTTAATTAACAATTCTTAGTATATTTTTATATTGGAACATATAGGGATCAAATTATTTGTGATTTCATTCCCATGGACGTTTGCCATGTACTACCAGGAAGTCATTGACAGTTTGACAGGTCAACTAGTCATGATGGGTTGAAGAACACATATTATTTAGAGCACAAGGGGGTAAATTTTCCTTGAAGCATGATGATAAATTATTTGGTGTATTTTCTAAGGTATTGGTTGTAGGTTATAAATATTTTTTGCAATAACAAGATGAAGTTGTGAAGATGGATGAACAAACCAAGTAGATTGAGGCAGCCCAAGTTGAATGTGAGACTATGCCAAGTAACATTTCTTCAAGTAAGCTTGTGATTGAATTATTTTAAAGTTTGTATCAAAATTTTGTAAACATTTCTAGTTGTGAACTCATTGAAGGCATGATATACAAGCTTCAATGCATGAAAGAAAGTTTTGAAAAGGAAAGAGTTGAAAAAGAGATGGAAAATGTACATCAAGTCCAAAAAGGAAAACCAAGTGAAGATAATATTATGAAAGTGTTAAATCAAGATAATTAAAATATGGAAGATAAAAAGTATTCCTTGCATATATATGAGATAAAGGGTAGTCATGAAGATGGTATACAATAGGAAACCAAACATTTATGCAAGCAAATGACATACAAGAACCAAACAATTGATATGTATGAGATTGAGTGTATCAAGCAAAGATAATGGGTGAAGAATGAAGAAGATATAGTTGTAGAATTAGTGGCATATATAATGAATAATATAAATTATTAGTTTTAAAAATAAGAAACATGGTTTGCACACCTAAAGCAAACAACAACAGATATCAGATGTGATTTCTTTGATGAGTTTGTTCCATGTACAGGTATAATCATGAAGAAGAAGAACCATAAGAGGCATAATTATGGGGCCCAAGCACATGTTCACTTCTATGAGATGAAATTAGTATAAAAAAATGACTTCAATAGGTACAAATTAATTAAGGAAGAGCAAACACCAAGTTGACATATAAGACAAAATTTCTTCACCTTGATAGTATGATGTAGGGGCATCCTTGTGGACTCCAAAATAGTGTCATTTTTGGTTTTTATTAATATTTAAGGTTATTTTTAGGTGTAATGGGTAAAAATTAAGTCATATGAGTGATATTGGTTTGTTAAAGTGGCATAAAATTTGAATTGTGGAGTTTCCATCCAAAACTACCACATTTGAAAATTTGAATTTTCTAAGCTTTGTAAAAGGGTTCCATGCATTGTATGAGTTGTAAAATTGTAAAATATGTTTATTAGGTGTCATATAGGAATTAAGAGTGTGAAAAATGTCCTTAGTATCTCTTTAGTCTATATTTCATGATCATACAATATTCATATTGATAAAACATATAAAAAGCCATGTAATTTTAAGGCACCAATGTAGGAAACACTTTCAAGAATCAAATATGATAATTGTAAAGGTGGTGGAGTAATTTTAGAAGTAGTATTAAGGTATTAAATTTGAAGGAGATATAGATGGAAATGTAATAAATTAATCTTGATGAGTAATAATGATTGTGGTGAAGAAAATTTTGTGCATTGTTATTACATGACTGTGAGCAAAGTATTTGTTTGTTTGGATATTAAATGTAGTAAGGAAACATGAATACATGATTGTTGTTATTTTTGTGATCATATTTAATACTTGGTTTGAGATAGGTGACCATTATTTAAATTACAAAGAAACTCCTTTTGAAAAGATAGACAAGTCTGTCATATAGTGAAAGTGAGCATACAGTTAGCTTATGAAGTAAATAGGGTATTTGATCCTTTCTACAAATATTCTTGTGATGAACATGAATATGGAAAAATTATGAGCTTATAAGGAGTTTTTATTGTGACCTAAATAAGGTTTCAAACATATTAAGTTTGAATTTGTATCTTTTGTTGTGATAAACCATGTTCTTGGATAACACTATTTATAATATAAAATCTTGTAGACTGAGAATATTGAATTTGAAGTTTCTTTTAGATATAAATGATACTTAATGATGGTTAGGATATACATATTAAGGTTTTAAAATCATTTCATAGGTTGATAAAATTATTGGTATTCCAAAAGACTGTAAAAAACTCTCTTAACCCCTATTTTCTATCTTAGCACACAGTTAAGTAGGACTGAGTTTCTCTATTTAAGAATGATCTATACATTAATATACCAAGTTAAATAAATTAAAAAGTTATGTTTTGTCTAGATATATCTCACAAAACAAATTGTTTGTCATGAAACCTATTCTAGTCTAAGATATGGAATTTTGATTAGCCTTAGCCTGCTTAGTCTTTAGAAACCTTGTTAACTAGGGTTTTACTCATACTAGGAGAAGTAACCCTTGAAAATTTACAAAAACTTATGATATTGTGTATTTTTTTATACCAAATTGAATCACAACTTTTTATGACTTTACTTTACATTTAGTATGGATTTGTAGATAGAGGTCTTTGAAAAGGTCTAAAGAAGGCCTAATTGAGAATGCTAAAAGAGAGAAAGTGGTCTTAGAAAGAGAGTTAGACCAATTAATTTTTACCAAAAGTGTATTTTATGAATATAAAGGATATTTTCATGGTATAAAGTCATAATAGAGTATAATTTTTTAGTACTAACCCATTTACAATCAAATAGGGATACAAGGAGTGTAGTTTGTAAAGCAAAGTTGCATGAGTTAAAGGTAAGATTTTGAGTGAGTTTTAAAAAGGGATAAAGAGAATTGTAAGAGAATATTATAATAAATTAAATACATTATCATCATATATCATTATTGTAACTTATACTTTCATGGTGAATGAGCTCATGAGATAGAGAAGTGATCCTTTGTTCAAAGACTAGAGAAGGAAACTTGTGTAAGCTATGCATCATTTAAACTTGAAATATGCATGACCATTTCATTATAAAAGTTCAAATTTGAAGGTTTATATCTTTATATATAAATATCATCAAGATACAAAAATTTTATAGGATGATCTTGGGATAAAGTACATCATGCTCATGCAATTCCTTGGCTCAAGTAGACTCTTCAAGTGTAATTATTAAATGCATGATTAGCTTGATATAATAATTTATACATGATGTTCATATGATGGTATATATTTTCAAGGCCTATGTTAGTCATTTCTACTTAAACAAGGACACTATGAGGCATACAAAAGCAAGCTAAGGCAATGGTAATCAGAGCTTCAAATGATAGGGGTTAACATTTAGCTTATGAGGCTAAAATGTTAATAGGGTATTGAGTGACCTATGTTGTAATTATTTCATTTGTGAAACATGTGAATTTAAATATTTCAAGTGTGATCTAATTATATTAATGTTCTTGGCTAACAAAGCTAGGTATGAGCAAGAGTCAAGTATAAAGATATGGCCCAATAGGCCTATTTTGACTAGTTAGAGAATTGAGCAAGCAAGTGAAAGATATATAGTTTATAAGAATAGGTAAATGTATTTAATATAATTAGATAGGTGTGATGAATATTCCATGAAGATATAACTTTAACTTCAGGTTTTGAGTGAGGTCATTTGACCTAATTCTACCAAGGAAAGGGCTAGCTGAGCGAGAAGGTCTAATAGGATGTTTGAGAAAGAAAAAACTGTGAGAAGAAAAAAATAAGGATGTCATATTAACTTGAGTGATAAAAAAGTGTCAATGGGTGATTAGATATTTAATTTATATAGGTTAGTTTTGTGTTACCTAAGGGGTTGGAGCCTCCTTGCAGGTTGAAGCTTGTTAGAAGACTAGTTGAGTTGGTGCTTGACTAGTGAGGGGTTAGTTCTCCTTGTGGGGTTATGCCTCACTAAAACTTTGATTAATTTATTATAGGATATTAGTATACATGGTTTTTTAGTGGGTTTTATTCCCTTATAGGTTTTCTCACATATATCTCATGTTATTATACTGTTTGCTTTCATAAATACTTGTGTATGCATTGATTGTTGTATGTAAGTGAATGCATGTTTCACGAATGTTAAGTGAAATTGGAGGACTATGTAAAGACAAATAATTCAACCCCCATATCAATATATTTAATTATAATATGAATTAATTCATTTTATATTTAATTGAGAAATGTGTGATAGAGCTTAGTTTTTATAAGTCAAATCAACATTTAGCTGATATTATTACTAAGCCATTGTTAAAAGACATTTTCATGAACTTTAAAGGAAGTTTAGGGGTAATTAATGCAACAACACTAGGCCTAAATTTTTTTATGTTAGCTCTAGAATCTAACAAGATATCTCCAAACTCCAACACACTAGCTCTAGACTCTAACATACCAATTCTAAACTCCAACAACCCAACTCTAGACTCCAAAAACCCAACTCTGGACTCTAACAACCTATCTCTAGACTCCAACAACCCAAATTTTTACTCCAACAATATATCTCTAAACTCTAATAGGCTAGCTTTGGACTTCAACAGTCCATTTATAGATTACAATAGGGTAGTTACATACTTCGATAGTCTAGCTTAAAACTTTAATAGTCTATCTATAGACTTTGACAATCCAACTACCAAATTCAATAAGGATGCTCTGGACTTGATTAGAAGAGATGCACAAGCATATGGATAGGTAAAGAGAAGTTACATGGATGTTTTAGTGGTTTAGAAAGGTTCATCAAATCATTATAAGAAGTTCAAAGATAAGGGGGAGTGTTAAAATATGATATCATTGCCTCTATTTTCACCTATAGTCAGCTATGAAATTCCATAACAGGAATGTTTAAATGAATTAAATTCAC